>CAIGRP010097540.1:0-12624 GCA_903798385.1 Fraxinus cuspidata
AATACAAAATAAAGTTAAAACATTCAAAATGGAAGAATACAGATAATGCTGAGGTATTCATGTTTTATTTGTATTCCGTTGCCGTGTCCGAGTGCAAGACCAAGTATTCGATCCATATCCCGTGTCGGTATCCTTGTCGTGTCGTGTCGATACGGGTATTTCTCCATTTTTAAAGAGTCCGAGCAACATAGGTTATACATGGTTCTTTACAAACATAGTTGAAGGTTTGATATAATTTCTATGTTCATCTTGATTGCAGGCGTTTATAAAAACAGCCTCAACTATCTACAAGAAAATTCAAGATGGGGTTTTTGATGTATCAAATGAGGTGTGTTATGTTCTGATTACCACCTGAAATTTGCTTATGTCATATATATACACACATACATTGCTCTTATCAAATGGGAGATGTCATATAGTTCAGATGGGAGTTTGGCTAAGCTTGAAAAGTTTACGTATAAGTACATTTCACTTTGTAAATGAGTAAGTACTAAAATAAATAACTTCATTAAAAGGTAAAGTTATAAATATGTGAGATTACTTGGACATTAAAATAAGAGATATCTTCAAAAAAGTAACTTGTTTGCTTGAAAATTGAGGAAAAAGTAAGTTATCCAAATATGTTTGGAAAGAAAAAAGTTATTTTTATATTTTTAAGCTAACCAAAAATGGCCTTAATGAGAAACATCATGGAAGGGCTCATTGTCACGATTACAGTTGATGGAACACGGCAAGAGCCATCAGTTGCTTGCAATTGACAGAACCATGCCATTCAATACTTGGATGCAGACAGTTTTGCATTATCATATGGAGTGTTATTTAACACTCCAAAATTAGTTTCTTGAATTCAATTGTGTTAATGAATTTTGGTGAGAAAGGACTATTAAAGAATTTCGATAACGCGGTCCTTATCAGTCTTGGATTTTCATTCACTTGGTAGGATGACATTACTTACTACAGACCTTAATAGTTTTGATATACTAAAAAAAGACAACAAACTTGGCCGCATTCGACATAAACCTGTGGTGAATTATATGAATCTTCAATGTCCATATTGAAAGACTCTATTGTACGGACACTTTAACTAGAATAGCGTGTTTGTATCCAATACGTGTCCGATACCGACACTACTCTTTACCATGATCATTTTTCTTTTATTAGAAATATTGTATATTTTTAACTCACAGTTATTAGTAAGTAACAAATAGGTACTCATATTGAAAAGTTTTAAACAAGAAATATTAAGCTATTTGTATATAATAGGTACTCACATTTACAAAGTACTTCTATGAAAATCTAACTTAGACTTTTAGAGTGATTTATAAAAGTGAAGATGGGTACATTGTATTTTGAGTTGGTAATTATCACAGTTTCACCTCATAGTTTCATCAACTAGTTTTGCCATCTGTGAGTGGGTGCACCAAGGAAATTAATCTCGGATATGCCATGTAAGAACATCTACGAATGAAATGGAGATAATTACTTAAGATACACTACTACCACATCTATGTCTCAAGCTCATGATGGTTTGATTGTACATCATTTTTTCTTCTTCTCCATTTCCGTACCCATCACAGATGATGTAGTTTTTCGGGTGCATCATAAACAATGGATTTATATGCATTAACAAATTTAGTTTGTAAAAGTGCTTTCTTTCTTTGTATGTTCTTCTGGCACTAAAATATTGTTCCCTTGGTTTACTTTGCAGTCTTATGGAATCAAAGTTGGATATGGGGGAGTTCCAGGACCTTCAGCAGGAAGAGAGGGAGTGCCGTCTCAAGGAGGAACATGTTGCAGTTGAATGTTGGAGTCAATTCTTTGAACATATGGATCATTTAATGATTGTTTATTCTGATCCTACCTAAGTCGTACATCTCTTTACACTTTCGCTAATTTATTTTGTTTTTATATTGTCAAATGTGTAAAATTATAAATTGTCTACGGAGTAAGTATGGTATTTATCTTTGAATATTGGTTATTACCTGTCTTGATGTACATCAGACGAGCTAAAGAACAAATAATACAGGGTGAAATTCTATGGTTAAATGATCTTGATTTGCTTGTTTATGAATGGTTTTGATTTGCTTGTTTATCGTCATGCTCTAATTGGGTAAAGATCTGTCCGATTTTCACTTTCTATTATACTGTTATTTTTTTATACGAAAATTTTTATGTTCTAATCTGATCAAATTTGTTTGGGTTCATGTCTTAAAATAGTGACAACTGCCCTTGTATTACATCAATTGTGCTTTATGTATATTGCTACTTACAAATTGGTTTACATACAGATGATATGGTGAGATATGATTTGATAAAAAAAATTTCAATAAAAAAAAGAAAAGAAATAAAAACACACTCTTTTGGCACCTCATCAATCTATAGAACTTTATGTAACTCTTTATGTGCAAGTAGCTTTATTCGTGTTACATATTAGTGCTGCTAGTATTTGGATGATTTAATCTGTCTTAACTTCATTGGATTCTCAGAGATATAATGAAAACTGTGTATGAATGTAAGAATTATGAGCTTAAATCTATTATCCCGAATTTTTTCTCTCAATACACTTTTGATACTTCAATGCATCACTTTGTTAGCAATTGAAAAGATGTCAATATTTGCGTCAAGATGTCAAAGTGCATTAGGAGACAGCCAAGAAGACATCAAATCTCAATCAAGAATTACATGTGAATTTCAAATAAAAAAAAAGTATTTAATTAAGTGAATCAAAAACTACCAAACGAAAATTTTAGTTATGCAAATAATTAATATTCAATAAATTAATCAATTGTTTTATGAAGACAACTCTTTTTTTCTGCGAACATATCACATTTTTCAAATCTACATTGAGTATAGTCGATTTTTAATAAAATGAGTCAATTATTAATTATATTTGAAAATGATTTTGCATTAAGTCATTCTTCTGCCGAACTTTTCAGGACTACCAACTCTTTTGAAAAATACTAGTTTGGTGCCTGTGCCAAGCACTGGTGGAGTTATTTTATTGGTAAAATTAGCATTGAATGAGGTAAGCAAAATGAACTTAATTTGACGTGGTCAATTTACATATGATTTTATTCTTTGAAATATAGCAAAATGAGGGAACTAAATGTCATATATAGGTGGGATGATGAATCAATAAACTACAGCATCAAATGTAACCATGCAAAGTTTCTTGGTTTTTTATCCATGTCTTCTGTCGGAATCTTGACAATTAAGCAATTAGTTTTTCTAGTTTTATAAAGTTTAAAATTTCATAAAATTTAACAAGTGATATCAGAGCGAATCCATGTTAAATCATTGAGAATAAAGAAAAATTTTACGGTTGGAATTCATAACTTAATTTTTGAGAGGTGAATATCAAGCCTACATTCTCAAAATTTTGGTATATATAAAAGTAGCAAAATCCTTGCGGTATAACGTGAAAAGTGCAAGGGTTTTTTCCTTTTTTTTCAAAAAAAGGACAATGGGAGTGAGATATTCGGGATATAAACGTGGGACCCAAAAGAAGGTTAATATTTGGCCGAATTATTTACACACATGTGGTGATAAATATGTGACAATTGTAAACTTTTCTATTATGTGAATATTGAGTCGATTCAAAGATAGACTTGATGTTTGACCGGATTTATTATCAATATTTAATTACTACACCAGAGTGTCACTTACAAGTTGGTATTTCTGTCCAAAGACTAAATATTAATATTGTGGTTGGTCTCTTGTAATGTTGTTCACCATTATTTGAAATTATTGATTGTCCAATATGGATTCATATGTGAACATGTTAATTAAGTTTAAGTTTTTTGTTCAGTTAATCCATCAACTTCTGCAATATCTGTCAACATCAAAGTGTAAGGGCTGGAAGGATAATGTTTATATCGTTCTTGACGGCATGAATCTAGACCTTGCATTTAGGAGTGAACAGCCCACTATTCTTACAAATATAAGTTTTGCTAATTAAAATGGGATTCGGATAAGCGGGATCATTCAAACCGCATAAGTCTTATGATCATAAATGTGAAATTCCCGCAGCATTACTTTGTGTCTGATAATGTAACTATTGCCAAGGATTTTCTTGATGAAATTGAAAAAAAAAATTGCAAAAGGTAATAAGGCCGAAATTAGCACGTTTTTAGCGAACTTAGTTTCACTAAAGTATAAGGGTAAAGGAAATATGAGTACTTTATGGAGATGTCTTATCTTGTTTCAAAACTAAAAGTATTAAGGTTGAGCTGTCTAATTACTTGCTCGTGCATTTAGCTTTAATTTCTATTCTTGCATAATTCGACTAATTTAATGTCAGTTACAACTGTTAAAAAGAAAAGTGGGCTTTTAATGAGCTCATTCCATATTTTGTGTAAGAAAAAGAAAAGCTAAAGTAAGAGAAGATAAAATTCTGGTGCCACCACTCACATAAGTGTGTCTATGCGAGGTTGTTTGTATAGTCAAAAGTCAATTGATGCTAAAGATTCATCCATGTGGGGCAATGGAAAATCAATTAAGCTTGAGGCTATAGGGACTTTTTGGTTATTATTAAAAACTAGTTATGATTTGAATACGAAAGAGATAGTTGTGGTACCGTCTTTTAAAAGTGGTATTTACGGTACCGTCTTTTAGACAGAATTTGGTTTCTATTTCGACATTGGACAAATTTGGTTACTCTTCTTCTATTGAAAATAGTCAGTTTGATCTTTTTCTTAATTCAACTATTGTGGGTACCAATTCTGTATCCGGTTATGATAACTTATATCTGCTTAATACGATTGCCTCTTATAAAGAAATATTGTATGTGAATTCACATGATATTAAAAAAAATTAACCAATGAGAATTTTGTTTTGTTATGACATAAGCAATTAGGTAATATCTCTCAATAGGGAATGAAAAATCATGTGTCAAAAGGAATTCTCGATTCCCTTAATTTACAGACTTAAGTGTTTACGTTAATTACATTAAGGGAAAACAAACAAACATAAAAAGAATATGTGTCAATAGGATTTTGGACGTCTTAGAACTAAAAGTGGTATTTACGGTACCGTCTTTTAGACAGAATTTGGTTTCTATTTCGACATTGGACAAATTTGGTTACTCTTCTTCTATTGAAAATAGTCAGTTTGATCTTTTTCTTAATTCAACTATTGTGGGTACCAATTCTGTATCCGGTTATGATAACTTATATCTGCTTAATATGATTGCCTCTTATAAAGAAATATTGTATGTGAATTCACATGATATTAAAAAAAATTAACCAATGAGAATTTTGTTTTGTTATGACATAAGCGATTAGGTAATATCTCTCAATAGGGAATGAAAAATCATGTGTCAGAAGGAATTCTTGATTCCCTTAATTTACAGACTTAAGTGTTTACGTTAATTACATTAAGGGAAAACAAACAAACATAAAAAGAATATGTGTCAATTGGATTTTGGACGTCTTAGAACTATTTCATACGAATATATGTGGATCATTCACTTCTACTTCTTGGAATGATCAGCAATAATTTAGTATGTTCATAGACGAATTTTCTCACTATGGCTACCTATATCTCGTCTATGAGAAATCCAAAACATTGGACATGTTCAAGGCATACAAGATCGAGGTTGAAACAAAAAAACTCTGTAAAAGAATTTAACAAGTCAAATCTTATTATAGTGGTAAATACTATGACAGATATAACGGATCGGAAAAATAATGTCCAGGGCCTTTTGTTAAATTCATAGAGAAATGTAGAATTGTCTCATAGTACATCAAAAGCTCTCTAGGTAGAAGTACTAAAGACTGCACCTTAAATCCTCAACAATGTTTCAAGTAAAGTAATTGTTAAGGGGTTACAAATTTTTTAAAAGGATCCCACTACTAGGTCAATTTTCGAAACGAAGAATGTCTGATTCCTTGAGAATGTAGAGTTTGCGGGGGGAGATAAAGTTATAAGGTTAAGGATTTTATCTTGGGGAGACAATATGTATATATTTCTTCTATTGCAATTGACAATGATCGGAACCGGAAACAAATTATGTCATTTGGTTTTGAGATGGATTCAATTGATTTTTGTGTATATCACAAGTTCAGTATGAGTACACATATTTTTTTTTGTATTGTTTGTCTGCAATAATATAAACTTATTGCGCGAAACTAAGAGATTTCTATCATGGAATTTTGAAATAAAAAATCTTGGCGATGCCTCTTTTATACTAAGGATATAGATACACAAAGATCATTCTCGGTATATTTTTGGATTATTACAAAGGAGTTGTATCGATAAGGATCTTAAGAGATTTTGGATACAGGTATGTAAACCAGGTGATACCTTTATTTCTAAAGGAGGCAAATTTGGTTTCAATTAATGCCCTAAGGATAAACTTAAATAAAGAAAAATACAGAAAATTTCATGTGCTTCAGCATTTGGGAATTTAATGTATACTTAGGTTTGTATACATCCGGATATAGCATTCATTGTTGAAATGTTGGATATATATTTAAGTAACTCTATGATGGAAATTTGGAAAGCAGTCATTAGGTTATTCTATATCTATTCAGAAATAAAGTATTCAGTTGAGTTTCACTTTGATTAAAGTTTATGGTTGATCTCATTTAAAAATAAAGACAAGTTGAAAATAGGCATGTTTGGATCACATTACATGTAATTTCATGCTACACATCCGCACTTGATCTATATCATTTGAATATAATAATATACGTGATCATTGATGATTTTAGTTATGATACTCGTAACGATCACTTTGATCCTATATTAATATAATCAATGAACGAGATTGTTCGGAGATGCTTTTAGTTTTGATAGCAAAAGTTTTGACGTCATAGGGTTATAAACATGTGTAAGATAACATATGTAGCCTAAGTGGGAGATTATTGGGTTTATTAATTTGTCATGTGGGTCCGATTATATGTATAGAGATCGGATCCATTAAAGTTGTATTTGACGATGGATCAAATATAAATAGAAACTATAAATAGAGTTATAGTTCCCAATTCATATGCAATTTCTCATTCTCTGTGTCATTCTATCAACACAAGATTTAATAGAGAAAACATATTGAATAAGAAGATAAAGAAACTCACAATCAAGAATCAAGAAAAACAATTGAAGCAATTAAATTAAAGAAGAAGAAAATCGAGATTATGGAGCAAGAAGCAAAAATCAAGATCAAGAACTCGACAACCAAAAGAGCCAATAACAAGATTCAAGATCCGGAATCAAGATGCAGTAATGAAAAATTATTTCCAAAGAGTTAAGGTATGTTCCGCACTATTAATTTTCTTGATGATTTGGCATTGAAAATCTTGACAATTACGCAATTAGCTTTTCTAATTTAATAAAGTTTAAATTTCAGAAAGTTTAACATCTTCCACTTCTAGATTTAGACAAGTTAAAGAAATGTCTGTTGGTAACTAATAAATATGGTTTACAGACTTGTTTTGAAGGAGTTCTTGGCTCTTCAAGAAAATACTTTAGTATTTGATTGATGTGTATATGTTTAACAGAGAACCCTTGCCTAGATATCCTCGTATCATTTTTAGCCAACTGGAACCATAGTTTGTGTATAAAAATGATCGGCTTTTTCCGCAACTTTCTTATTCCCTTTGTTTCACTTTCATATTTAAATGCACTTTTCAGTTACATTGATGAACTGGCTTAATGGCATCAAACATTCTCGAATCATTTACAATTTTCTATCTTTATTTTGAATTCTTGACTGTTAGGTAGCCTAAGTTAGGTTCTTTTTATGGACTACTCTTGAACAAAGATTTAGTAAAAATGTGGTGGGGCTTGTATCTCCTTCAAAATTATTTCGTTGGGTACCTATAATTTCTCCATATTTCATTAGATCATTTGGTTTGAATATGCATTTGAATTTTGGGAAAGAATGATTCAAAATTTCAATTAAAATTTCAATCTACATGGTCATGGATGATGGATTATGTAAATTAAAGAAAAAAAAAATCCTATTATTAACAAGACATGGAGTATGAGAAAAAGAAAATCATCCACGGAAAACTCAATTGACTATACTGAACATATATTCAAGTTACATTAAGAGAACACATTTATCGCTCTTTATTATCACTAGGAGGCTGCAATTTTCTCAAACCGATCCAATCTATTTTCAGCGAGTCTCGACTTGTAAGCAGATTTTTTGTACTCGAACCATGTGAACTCCTTGTATAAACTGTCTTCTCCTTTCATCAGTGACGGTAATGGAGCTATCTTTTCACACAAAGGTGGTCCTCCAAAATAAATCATTGAAAGCCTGGATTTTGATGTGTTGGCCACAACTCTATGCCTTACACTCTTAAACATCCCATTAGTCATAACCTGCCCCAAAAAAAAGGATAAATAATGAAAGCCTATTAAGCAAAATTCATAAACATTATAGACATTAGCTGACAGCGACTTCCAAAACATTCTTGTCGAAGTATCAGTCGAGATTCGGTTCAATAGCCAACAAGCGCCGGACTCATAGGGAAATAATTAGTCAAAGCTAGCAAATTTCACATTGATGCCTACGGTTAAAGAAAAACTCTCTATTGTGAGTCTTACTATAACAGACGTGCATATGAACAGGTGACCCTTTTCGACATTAACAAACAATGACTTTTTTTACGACAAAAATATCGATAGATAAAACTAATTTGAATATTAAAAGGGGTTAGGTTATACATGTACCTGTAATGAGTCACCAACATTAATGAAGAATGAATTTTGATCAGGAGGGATTGAAATCCAATTGCCATCCCGCTGGTTTGGACAAGACAACCATTGGTGAAGGTTTTGAGGTTTTGAAATGATAAGAATGAATTCGAGGATAATGAAATTTGTGTTGTAGAGAGATCAGATTGTTATATAAGAGGCTTTGTATGATCAATGAGCAGGAGTATACATGGCTCAAATGCTGCTTACATATATATTTATAGGGCATTTTGGAGAGAGATGCGAGTATAGTATTCAACATTACATTATCCAAAACTTGACCTAACTCTGAGTCAAAATATTTTTGTCATAAACCTATTGGATTAAGACCGACACTCAATATTTGTTTCTAAGGATTTATTAAACCTCTATTTATGTCTCTTACATAATTGAATTAATTATAATTTTTGAAAATCATTAAAGAACTATATTACTGTGTGACATGAAACAATATAGAGAACCATAAAGTGTTTTTTGTAATAATTATATTAAATTTTAAAATATTTTTATATGGCGGTTGAACTCACGTTAATACTTGAAATAAATTCTTAACTTGTTTCTAAACAGAAATTAAGAAATAATAAAAATCTTAAAAAGAGACAAGGAGAAAGATAATTTCAGACGTAGGCACAAGCATAAAAATAAAACTAAGAATTGATATTAATTATTATTCATATCACGGCTGAGACCGACAAGCCCGTCGTTCCACCATTTGATCACTTGAAATTTGTGGGCCCCTTGGTACATCTAATTTTTATTTTTATTTTTTCTTTTCTTTCCAATTATTAATTTTTTATTATTATTATTTTTTTTTTTTTTGGTCTATTAATGTTCACCTTGCCTCCATGTATAATCCAATTAATACTCCTATACTGTTACACATTTATAAAAAAATACCTCTTGAAGGCATAGTAATGAAAATTGTTATAATTTTGTTCAATAATATAATAATAAGTAATTTGGAATGATCATCCATCCACATGAGTGTATCAAGTAAGTACAAAAATAACCAGAACCTGTATTGGACGATGGCCCAGTTCACTTTTATTTTTTTACCGTTGGGGTTTGAGCCCCATATTTGTTTAAAATGCATTTTGAAAAAATAGATTGATGGAGAATATGTAATTAATGATTTGGAAAAAAGTTCTTAGGTTGCGCGCAATATTATTTTATTGAAAAACGTGTAATTGAAAAGAAGAAAAACAAAAATATATTTTTAAAAATGGGGATCAAAACAAGAGCTCAATTTCTTTAGTGTTAATTGAGTTTTGGAAGTAAAAACACTTTTGTTTAATTGTTCTTTTATTTTCAACAATGCTTGATCAATCTATAAACCATTTGCCAGAGTCCATCTAAGCACCAATTAAATCCTAGAATGGGCAAATATCATTTCAAGATAACGATTTCGTGTTTGAATCTTTCTATCAAATATTGTGTGTTCTTGATTATACTTTTATCTTTGTTTTCTTCTCCATTTTTTGAATATTTTGATATTCAACCAAAAATTTCAAACAATATTTTTATGGAGAACAAGACTATTGAAACAATCAAAGTTATGAATTAAGATCTTGTTCGTTTGAATCAATTCATGGAATGAACTTCACTCGGTGGCAAGATAAGTTGAAATTCCTTCTCACGGCGTTAAAGATCTTTTTACATACTTGATCCTGATTTGGCACCACTTTCAGAACCAACGGATGAAGATACCGAGGTTATAAAAGCGGAAAGGCAAAAAAGTCAAGATGATGAATTGATTTGTTGTGGTTATATACTCAACACACCATCCAATCGTTGACATTTACACCCACCCTTGGTAAAAGAGATATCTAATGGTTTGGAAACTAAATACAAAGTTGAAGAAGAATGTACAAAAAAATTCCTGATATTGTGGTATTTCAATTTTAAGTTTCTTGAAAATATCCCCATTCTTCCTCAAGTGCATGTCAACAAATTAAAAAGACGATCAAGATTGAACTTCCGGAATCGCTCCAAGTGGGAGCAATTATTGCTAAACTCTCGGGTATTTAGAAATGATATCGAAAGAAAATTTTTCATATTTTCAAAGATTACTCTTGAAAACAAATTCAAAAACATTTTCGAATTAAGGAAGAACCGAAGACAAGAGATATATTTGACAACTCTTATAAAGGCACTTCAAATGCCAATATCGTGTAAAAGGTCGAGCCTTTCAACTAATTCAAAAAGAGAAAAACTTCTAACAAAGACAACAAAAAGTTTAAGTATAATCTCAAGGAAGATTGTTTTGTTTTTGGGAAACCCAGATAGTTTGAAAAGGAATGTCGACATCGAAAACAAAATGAGAAAGAGAGCAAAGTGTATTTAGAATATTAAATAGGATTCCTTCAAAATTAAAAAATGTTTCTCCTTATGAATTGTGTAAAGAAAGAAAATCAAATATTGAATACTTCAAAGTGTGGAATGTCTTGCATATTGTAAGAACACGGATCCTAAAAATACCAAGTTGAATCCAAGAGGCATCAAATGTGCATTTGTTGGATATACTAATAATAAAAAATCATATAGACTACTAAATTTGAAGACCAATGTAACTTATGAATACATGACACTTATGTGTGCATGTTTTCACCGGTATTATCACAATGAATAACTTGTTCAAAGGTATTATACTATCTGAAATTTCGATGATACTTTGTGAGAATTACACTATGATTAGGTTCAAATCGAAAAATATATAGTCCTTATGCATGAGTGTTGCTTATTTGAATATGTTGTTATTATTTTCATGAATATTGGGACATTTTCGATGTGTATTGATGGAAAATTATATATAAGATAGTTTTTCATTTCTAAAAACGATTGAAACAAGAAACAACAAATCATCCCATACAATCTAGAAATTATTACGATTTTCAATATATATTCAGTTTCTTTAGTGTTCATTGAGTTTTGAAAGTAAAATATTTATGCTTAAGCGTTTTTCTTCAACAAAGCTTAATCAATCCTATAAATCATTTGTCAAGAGTCTCTTTAAACATCAATTAAATCCTATGAGGATATATATCACTTGAGAATAACGATTTCGTGTTTGAGCATTTCTAATAAATTTTTTGTTTTCTTGATTATACTTCTTATTCTCTTTCTTCACTTCCTTCGAATATTTTGACATTCAACCAACAAAAAGACCAACTGAGGATAATTTTTTAACCAAACTTATACCCATTCATTATATGAGCACACAGATAACTTAACACGTAAATTTGGTTTTTTAAAAAAAGTTGTCAGAGAGGAGACAATTACGTCAAATGTTTGTAAAACAGTAAAAGTAGGGGCACGACCCAACAAATAAGAAAATAAGAAACGATCATGCATTAAAATGATGCGTAAGCTCACAAAGGTAAAAGTTTTTGTTTTTTTTTTGACAAATTTCATCATCCAAAGAATTATCATCTGCTCTTCTCACTCCACATTTTTAGTTAAAGATCTTTTAAATTTTCAATTTGTGACATGTAATTTAAATTTAAATATTTGGAGAAACATAAGCCACATTATAAGGCCCACAGGTAAGAGTAGGTCTAAAATTTAGTGAGTAGATTTCGTGATGGTCATTGCTAGCATGTCATTGCCTATGTGTAAAGATACCAATAAGATACCATCTCACTAGATAATAATCTATAATATATTAAATATCATATCAAGTAAGAATCATTTTTTAACGATTTTAACTCTACTATAATTTTATTATTTCAATAATATCCTACTTTTCTTATTTCAATATGTAATAAATAATACAAAATCATTGTCATGTATGATTTAGTTATTAATTCTCAATTAGTTAATAATTACAATAATCTAGACTCAATGAATCTTGATTTAACTACGTGAATCTAGAATTATTATAAATAAATTTATTTCTATTCATGTATTTAGAAATTTTAA
>CAIGRP010097541.1:0-21672 GCA_903798385.1 Fraxinus cuspidata
TTTACGTCAAAAAGGTTTAAAAACGATGTCTTCCGCAATGAAACGTTGAAATAAGGGTGAAAATGCCAAAAAAATGAAACGTATGGACGTTTTCCGCAAGAAGTGCCAAACGTAGGGAAGTTTTGTGCTATTAACCCAAATATTTATGTAGTATACTATAAAATATTTTTAATTGATAGGTAAATACAATTTTTTTCCCCAAAAATAAGCTTTTCGGTTAATTAGCATAGGAAAAATTCATAATTACAAATGTTTTAATATACAATTTCAAAAATAACAAATTTGTGAAGAAAATTTATTTTAGTACACCAGTGTAAAATACTCTTCTGATAAAAATATTGTGACCTATAATTAAATAAATCACATCACAATAACACACAATTTATGATCAAAATCACGTACTAATCACAAATTATACAAAATTATAGTCACAAAGACATAATTTATGGGTAACATACGAATTTAATTGAAAATTACACATTTAATAGATTACAGTTATTTATTAATCATAAATTACCCTATTAACTATTGATAGACACTATTCATCTCCCCTCGCCCTACACCACCCCACCGCATTAGTACCACCCAAATCGTTGTCATCATCTCAAATTCACAAACATTCACCTCAAATCTACATCTACCATTACCATGACCTCAAATCTACCGTTACCACCACTGTCAAAATACAATTACCATCTCAAATCCACAAACACCACCAGAATGGTCACACTCTTCTTTCCGTCACAGATCTACAGTATTATGTTATTTGTTTGTTAAAATTTCATGGAAAATTGTAATTAAATCAATTAAGCCCTTATTTGAACCCCATTTTAAAAAAAAAAAGAGGATTTGGTGATGGTGAGTTTTGGAGAATGTATGGTTAAAAAGTAGAAAAAATTTTGGATTTTCGTTCAAATTATTTTATTTAGAGAATGTGTGGTTGAAAATGTGTTTTTAAAAAAAAAGAGTATTCATAGTAATGAAAGAAAAACAAAAAGTATAGAGTTTTTTATCAGGTTTTGAAATCTTAATCGTGGAAAAAATTGGATCTTGCACAAAAAATCTTCTTCAACCTCAAAAGTTGTCAAATCCTAGTTTTTGTTCTTTGATCTTGATGATTATGTATTTTTCTCTCCCCCAAAATTGTGTGGAACTCCATAACAGTGTCTCATTTCTTTTATTTATACTTCCCTGCAAGTTCTCCCCAAATTTGGAGATTTTATGGGCTTTTCGCAGCCCAAAATAGCATAACCTTAAAATTTGCGGCGCAACGCCTAAGTGCTAATAGGTAGCGCCTAGGCGCCGCAATGTAGATCCCGGCAGCGCCTAAGCACTAAGCACCGCATCTCTATAAAAATTGGCTTCTTCTGGGTAAACACAGCACCTGGGTGCTAGGTTATCGGTGTCGGGCGCTGACTCGCTGTTCCAAACTCTATGTCTTTTTTACTATTTTTGTGATAACTTTTTCTTCTGATATCCGATTAAGGCGATTCAAAATGCGTTGGAAAGATGACTCAAAGGGATACAACTTCGGTGAAGGCTCTTTTCCAATTCAAAAGTTTACTAGGCCAAAAATGGGTCTCAATCTCCAACTAAAAATATGGATATCCTTATACGGTTAAAAATTGATTTGTGAAAATATTTTGGTCATATTTTCATTCCTTTTAACTTTTAATTGTATCCAATTGACCCCTAACATTCTCAATCTTCATCATGAGCTCCGACACAACTTTTGAGTATTTGTACTTTAGCTTCCAAACTTTGGATCTTGCACCTTTTTGCCAATTTTCACTTCTTTATTTCAATTTCATCTAATAACACTTTAAATAATAAATTAAGCTATAATTCCATTAAAAGAATTATGAAATGTCAATATTTTAGAGCCCGAATAAGTGTATAAAATACACTTATCAAACACTCTCAAACTTAAGTATTTGTTTGTCCTCAAACAAAACCATAACCTAACTTAAGAAACACACAAACATGCAAAAGGTTTTGGTTAGATAACCTATCATTTTGTCTCAGGATTGAAATCATTATATAAAATGTATAAACAGCTTCAAGGTCGCATTATCAAAATCAATATCTACTTTTCCAATGCAAAACTGATGTATGTGTTTGAAGAATTAAATAAAAGACTATAAATTTATGAGTTGTTTCAATTCGTGACCCTCAATGGTCAGATTTCTACTATCATCACTCGTAAGATTTACATATTCTCAAACTTATTCTTTTTTTACTCTTTTCCAGTGTGTTATCTAAAGCTGAATCTTTATATTAACTCATTACCCTCTTTAGTTTAGATGGATCTTACTAATTGCAATTCGATACTTAAACAAATAAGGATTTTCCAAATTTTGATTACTTCAACCTACAAGACTCAACTAGGCTTATAATCCATTGTCAAAGATCTAACTTTCTCAAATAAGTGTTTGAAACTTGATCAAGGCATGTAGTATGTAAATACTAAATTTTGTTTTCTTATTTGCAGACTTCTCTCCATTAAACTTTCTAAATGACCCTTATAGCGAGTTTTAGGCCGATAACTCTCAAATCAGATGAATATAAGTAGGGGTGTCAATTTGTGCAATTTATATAGGCGTGAATTTAAAATTCGTGTACTTAAAATCTATTTTTTGATTTTTTTCTCAACTTGGCGGGCCATCGGCTCGAGTCGATGCCCTAAAATGGGCTCCATAAGATATCAGGTTTTTAGATATCCTTACAAGCTTAATCACTCTAGTCTTAAAGGCTAAGAAAAGATGCTTCACAATGAGATAGGTTTTTTTTTTTAGATATGCTTCGATGATCAATTCTAGAACTGGTTGAATCACGAACTTTCAGCATTTTGGATCACAAGCTTCCAGTCTTTTAATTGCAAGAACTTGATATTTTAAACCTTCAAGTTCTCTATGATATTCTCCAAAGTTAAGACTATACTGATGGGTGAGCACTTTTTTTTTAATTAAATCAAGAAACTAATTCTTGGATTGAACAATAAGAAAATATTATTTTTTAACTTTTTCTCTCTTTCCAAATTTGAACACTATGAAATTATGTATTATAATTTCTTGTTGGTTTTTTTATATCCATCTAATCTCTAATTATAGATATAAAGATGTTTCAATCCATATAGAATAATAATTTCAATATCAAATAGGAGTCTTAATTAAAATTCAAGTAGGAGTTTTAATTATAGTCCAAATTCAATTAATTTACATTTAATTACATGTTTAGTCATAAAATTTCACTTACAATTATAATTAACTTTACAACTTTTATAGCAATTACAAGTAAGTACAAAACTTTAGTGTAATTACAATTAAGTCCAAAACTATTATAATTACCGTAATTAAGTTCAATTACTTTATAGAGCTACTATAGGGACCTAATCGGACATATATTTTTCAAACTCCAATAATTAGATCATGTCTAGTCGACCATAGATCACTCAATCCAATTATTAGTCTTTGTTTTTTCCACTAAAGGCAAAAGACTAAACTATATAAATATATAAGATCACAGAAGCCAATAAATTTGTAATTCTTTCCTCTGACTTGTTGTATATGTATTTTATCCACATCCGAGATTCGATAATTAAATACAAGCATGAAAGACCGTTTTGTCTCTCTAATTATTCTCACTAACTTAAGTACCATTTTCTTCAACGGTCCTGTGAACAAATCACGGATGTCGAAATTTAGCCGTCGCTAAATACTGAGCTCAGATTTTAACCGTTGAACAGAAAATACTTAAGCAGTCACTCTACTCATTTTTAAGGGCAATGATTCACGTGTCGAATTCATATTCTCTACTTCGCTCATTTTCAAGTTCGCAACTCATCGAGATATTTGACCAATCAAATTGATTTCACCCATTGATGAATCAAAAAACCATTAAAATCACGAAAATATATATGTAATTCTGTCAAGGGATTTAGATGAAATGCACAACGGTCAAGTTGAATTTAATTCTTCGCACGGTCATGCTATATAATTAAAATCGATATGTAATCCGTTCAATACACTTCAAATGTACTAGTGTCACCTTTAACTATTTTGTGATAAGGACAAAATACAATCCTAAATAGTGAATCGGACAACACTACTACCTTTTAATACAAGGCTCCAACCCTTATACATTGGTAGTAAACAAATTATTTATAATAAAAATATAAGTTGTATCACACTATACTTCTCAACACAAGTACCCAACTTATATTATTACAAGTGATCATAGACACTTTTATTCGCATGCTCAATAATTAAATAAATACAATAAATGAAATAAAAATAATTTTATTTAATATAAGAATATTGTTATTTTTACATCAACAAAACTATATTATATGAGCACACAGCCCAACCCAACACTAAACTCAATGACACTATTTAATTAACATGTTTATTATTTATTTATATTTGAACCTCAATTAAATAGTCAGTCTAATTACTCCATACTAGGGATAGCAACATAGCGAGTATGTAACGAGTTGGTCATTTCCACTCCCATCACATAGAGTATTTTTGTTATCTTACCTCATTCTCATACCCGTGTAAGGTGAGACGAGGCGGGTTTGGGGCAGGATAGAGGCGGGGCGAGGCAGGCTCCATGCCCCATTTATCGCCCCATTTATTTTTTTTCTTTTTATTTATTTTATTTTTTGCTTTTATTTATTTTTTATGTCTTTAGTTAGTAAATTTTATTTTTTTCTACCAATTTGTTAGAAACAATTTATGTTCTCATTAAAAATATGATAAATCTATTATTTTTGTTTGATAGAAAACTTAAATTTAAAATTAACTTTAAACGAGACGGGCAGCGAGGCGGAGACTATGATTCCCGCACCCGCCCCATACCTGCTTCGAGGCAATGACCCCCGCTCCATCCCCGTCTTGTTTACCCAATTAGGTGGGTAATCCCCTCCCCCGATCAGGGCGGGGCTCCACAAGTTTTGGGTTGAATGGGTTATTTCGCCATTCCTACTCGATACTCCATGAGTACTAAAAGAAATTCCTTTCTAACGGCTCATCTAAAGACCAACTTTGTCATGCACAAGCAACGATATCACTTGTGTAATACTTATATACATTATTAAAAATGACAAATTCAAATCACGTTACAAAAACCATTTTATATTACAGCAATTACCCATAAAAGTTAATGAAAGATATCTCGAAATGCCTAGAAATTATAGAAATGGAGATTAAACCAATAAAACCATACAGATTAAAAATAGAACTCCAGAAAAATTAAAATGAACTCAGAAGATTTTCTCTCAACGAAAGCTCTAGAGGTTCGATGGCCACTTTTAACATCTAATCAATCCCCTATTGAACATTCACAAAAGTGGATAATGCACTTTGCACTAGAATAGCCTCTAGACGAAAATAAAGAATAAAAATGTTCAGATTACTGAGGTTAAGAGATTAAGATAAACTAAAAGGACCCTACGTTTACTGTTCAAAAAGAACACAAAAAAACCTAATAAGTGCACTTTCTGAACGAACGTATTGAAGAAACTGAGTTCGTGATCATCTTACACCAAGTAAAATACCAAAAATCAGAAAAACAGAGTAGAAGATTAGAGTTCTTAAATGAGGATTTCGAGAGAGACTCTAGATGCATTGAAGGATGTCTCTCAAAGTCAACCACTATTAACACGCCAAAATGTTAGATGAAGTATATAATCCAGTAGAAGATTCTATTAGCAGATCCAACGTCATTATGCAGTCCATGTATCATCATCTCAATCAAATCCATCACTAACGAAATCGTGTTTTGAAAACAGATTTAAACACAATTTTGTTAACATATCTAACTATTTTGAACCATCTACGATGTAATATTTAAAAATCCATGAAATCCATCACTAACGAAATCGTGTTTTGAAAACAGATTTAAACACAATTTTGTTAACATATCTAACTATTTTGAACCATCTACGATGTAATATTTAAAAATCCATGAACACTATATCTATATGTACAATGATACGTGAATTAAGAAAGCAAAGCCAGAATGGCTGCTTTATGTGTTTACGTGTATTTATTTTTGGTTTTTAACAAAAGTTAAATATATTCTTTAAAAATTTATGAGTATGATATGCCTATTTATATGGATTCAAATAATTATTTAAACCAGTAGTATTTACTGTATTCTAACTTACCATACCATTATTGGTTAATGAATTGAAAGTAAATGACGATAGAAACAAAGAATAATAAATAATCTAGCCCTTATTTGATTTTGATTGTTTTAAAATCACTTTACTCTCATGTTCTAAAAATATCTTTTTCATATTTTTTCATAATTTTCCTATTTTTTAACCACACATTTTTTTTTCAACGAATCACATCTGAAAAAATCTGTATGAAACAAACGCCTAATTTGAGATGCTTCAGAAAAGAGTTGAAGAAATGAAGAAAAGAAGGGAAGAAAAATTCAGTATGGCAATAAAAAGTACAAAAAACAATTTTTTCTATCTAGCACTTTGATACAAATAAAGTAGTGATCTTGAAGTGAAATCAAATCTTCTATTTACGACCATAAGAGTTAAAAATTTTAATTTTATATATCGAATAAAATATAGTCTGTCATAAAAATAGAGAGAAAAGAGAAGAAAGTAGAGAAGTCGATAGATTTGTATGTATTTCATTGATAACCACAATCTCATATTTATAGGGAAGAATTAGGGTTGCAAAGAATATATTTTTTTAAAGAAAATTAAGATATATTTAGAAGACATCCCTTACTTACGGCGGAGGAAAACCTTGGATACAACCCATAATCAATCAATGAAACAAAAGTGGACCTTAATATCTAAAATGAGGCAACTCCTGACGGTTCGTACGCAAAATACCACGAAGAGATATTGGTATATGATTTATAGTAGGATACTCCATAGAGTTCCCACATGAAGCCTCCTTTACAAGAAAGTCTGCCGCCGAATTGGCCACTCGAAACACATGGTTAAGCGTACCATTTAACACACGAAGGAGGACCAAAATTTCATCCCAAATTTCTTGAATATGCCATAAGGAGCATGTTCCTTGCCTTTCCCATTGAACAATTACCTTGGAATTTGATTCCACCATAACATTTTTTAAGCCAAGATCTTTACAGAGGCGCAAGCCATCCTGAAGAGCTCTAACTTCTGCTACCATATTTGTTGTAATCCCATAGTACCGTGCAAATCCAGCAATGAATTGGCCTTTGGAATCTCATATTATTCCTCCTCCACCAGCATGACCTAGATTTCCTTTTGCTGCACTATTCACATTTAGTTTCATAATCTCATTTGGTGGTTTTCTCCAAGCTACCATTTTTACATATTTTTGTTTAAAACCAGCAATCGGGAAATTTAGTGATTTTAGGCAATGAACATCTTCTCGATCAACAAGACTCTTCTCGCCCATCCAATTGTCATACCAAAAACTAGAGGAGCCATCACGATACCAACCAATGAATTGTGTAATATCAATGGCATCACCGGCACTACTCCCTTCCAAAATTGAGAATATAAAGAAGATGATTTCATATTGAATATATATTTATTTCTCAAGTATTTGGCTCCAAAGAAATCCGCCCAGAAAGATCCTCCCTAATTTCCAACCGAATCGCATGAGAAGAGATTTTTGGATTTCTGCTAAGTCACGGAACCGCAATCCACCCTCTTCCACGGGATAGCAAATTTTCCGCCACGAGACCCATCTCCTTCTTTTTTCTCCATCAAAGGTATTCTAGGGAAAAGAGGAAAAAATACGATTGATTTCTTTGTGTATCGCTTTCGGAAGATTCAAAACCGACATCATATGAATTGTCATACTACAAAGAACATATTTTATCAGAGTAATTTTACCTCCAAAAGAAAGCAATCTTCCTTTCCAACCCATTAGTTTCTTTTGAATTTTCTCAATCAAAGGTTCATACACACGCCTATTTTAATGACCTGAATAGAGTGGTACCCCAAGGTAACAACATGGCCATTCACCTTCTTTGAACCTTGATAAAGTCAACAACTTTTTTCTCCTGATATATTTTGAGAAGAAAAATGAGTATTTTTCCGGACTGACCAATTGCTCGGAAATAGCTTCATACTTCTTGATATTCTCCAAAATGTTTCCAACAGGTTTTTTACCACCATTAGAAAAGATAAAAAGGTCATCAGCTTAAAACAAATGACTAATCACCATACCTCCAGAGAGCAAAGATTGAACTCGACTATTTCCAATATCTCGGTTTAACATACGAAATAAAAGTTCATGTGCCAAAATGAAGAGATATGGAGATAAAGGATCTCCCTGACGCAAGCCTCGAAAATGATTGAAAAAACCTCTTGTCCTATCATTAAGCATAATTGAATAATAAGGAGAAGGGATGCAATTATAGATAAGATTTCGTCACTAATCAGAAAAGCCAATTTTTTAAAGCAAAGCAGAAAATTCCAGTCCACCCTGTCATAAGCTCCGGCCATGACAATCTTCATAATAATGTTGTCATCCCTAATTTTTTTTTATAATTGTGCAATAGAAATGTTATAAAAAATGCTTCGACCACGAAGAAAAGCATATTGATCTCGAGAAATTATATCTTCAAGTAGAGGGGCCATTCTACTCACCTTGATTTTTGAAATAATCTTATATACAACCGAGCGAAGAATACAATAGTCATAATAACTAAGTTTGCATAGGTATAATAGTATGATGATCATTACCAATAAGGCAATAAACATATAATTTATAACAATTTCCCTTGAGTGACACATTACAAAATATCTACCTCGTTAAAATATTGTCAAAAGGTCCAATGGGACAAAACTTGAGTTAAGGAAAAAGAATACAGTCGCTTCTCCTGATTTCAATAATAAAAATTCTTTTATCGAGCTATCCATGTCTTGTACATCATGTCTTTAGTATTGCAATTCTGATGAAGCTTGTTTCGTGTTGTCTTGTCATAACTTTCAAGCAATATCATATTTATAAATGATATTTATCAATCTTTGTATGTCTTTAATCACATCATAATCTGTTGAAAAATAGATTGTGTTGTTGCTCTATTTGAGAGTTGTGCACAATTTATAATATAGAAGAGTATTATTTTGAGGTAAATGTCTTGTATGTTATAGACTATATTACATAAAGAATGTATCTCATTAAAACTTTATTAGGAAAAATCTTATGGTAAAAATCCTAATTAATGATAAAGATCACATTATTATTTTGAGTATGTTAAAAAAGTTACCCCATTAAAAATTTTGTTAAAAAAACCTAATGGAACAAAACATTAATCAAGAAAAAAAGAATACAACGTATATGTACTCCTTATGAGATATCACTTGAATTCCATATTTTATGCATAAAATCCTTCAAGGATAATATTAAAACCATACAAGATAAATTAACTATAATCGCATTATTATATACATATCAAATTTCATGCATTTTCAAGCTAAAAAGATAGAAATTTGTGATTGTATCCATCATAGGATAATTTATCTATTTGTACAAGTTTTTGCGAAATTCGTTATGTTAAGAGTCTTACATTATATATTACAATTTTATTTTATTTTATTTTTATTTTCATTTCACATAAAAATATACATTTAGGTGTTCGGACTATAGATCCAAAAATTTCAGGCTTCTCTTGTAAATTTAATTTTATTAGGATTACCTTCATTTATTTGACCAATAATTTCTTCTATCAATATTACACATTTAGGGTAATGAGGCCCCATATATCATCATAATTATTAATTAATTTTCAAGATTATAAGGATTTAATCCCAACATTAGCTAGTGATGGTCAATGATCAATTTATAATATAGAGAACAAGCATTATATGTGAATTCGTTGAAATGAAGAATCTTCTGGTTCTTTATTAAATATTCATTTGAATTCTCATTTTGCGTCGTTATTAATCAAGTGATACTAGACATGCCAATAAAAATATTATAGTTATTGAACTTTTGGTTCAATACAATGTTTATTTAATTGTATTAATATTAGTATGGCGTGCTAATTAAAAAAGTATTAAAAATTTTGTAAATTTCTCTCATTATTTAGTGGAAAACAAATTACTAGCAGTAATAGTAATTTTGTCCTTCCATATCATGTAATATTGATTCTTATGAAAATTTCATAAAATCCTCATAAAACATCAAATCAAATCTTTGTTTGATGTTCTTTAGGAATAACAAAATAATATTCTTCTTTATTACTTATGTAGTTGGGTTGTGTTTCATCTGGAGCAATAACGCATTAAATATATCAATCAAATATATACACCTAATATACTTTATGTTATGATCAATTATAACATGCAAGTCGAATACAAAAATTGAATATTCATAATGTAATGATTGTAATTAATGCCTAACAATCAATTAAAAAAAAACGTGCAGTTTATCAATTGGAATTGATAGGTCAATGTGTGCACTAGAAAAATATATATTGTAATCATGTAATTTGTGTAATGGAGACAATATGCAATTCTTATGCTACTAAACAATCAATTTAAAAGAATTGATTGTTTTTCGCGTACAGACTTCTCACGAAAGAAACGTTGGATTTTAATAATGACCGTTGATTTAAAGAACAATGAGTTATGAACATGCTATCCAAATTTCACTAAGATCGGATCACGAAATGCTAAGATATCAATATTTGATGACAATTGTGTAGGCCGTTCAGATTTTGTGAATTTTTGTATTGCTGATTTCGAAATAATGATACAATTCTTCTATAATATATGAAGTCACATCTTTTCACAGTAGCAATTCAATGTTCTTTTAAATATTTATTCATACCTTTATTTAGGAAGCATAAAAAAGGCATTCTTAAAAAGTTATGTAAAAGATTTATACTTATTCAACAGTATTAACACAATATTTCTATAGAATATTGTTTGAATAGAGTAATATTTCACCAAGAACATTGACATAAAATTCGTCTAGAATATATTCCTTCCGTCCTATTTATATAATCTTGTTTTGCTTTTTACACGGATTAAGAAATATTATTTAATGTTATTGAAAAAATAATTTTTGCCAAAAAACTTTCTTATTTTACCTTCATTTAATTATCAATAACTAGTAGTAAATTATTATTGGAAGTAGTAAAAAAATAAGGTATATTAGTAAACGAACAAAAAAAACATTCTTAATAAAGAAACAAGACTATATAATTGGGACAAAAAATAAGAAAAGTGAGCCCATATAAATGAAACAGAGGAGCAATACATACAACTATTATACTTTATCAAGAATAATAATACAATATTATTTTTTAAATATTGTTATTATGTGAATTCCTGTTTCTTTAAGAGCAACAAAATAATCTAAATAAAACATTCTTTTTCAAATAGTGTTACAATATTCATCTGTAATATTAAACGAAAAATATTACATTTAAGCAGATATTTATTTATCATAAATTGGTATAGTCAGAACAATATGACCAGATCGAATAACTATATCACTTTATTATGGAATTCAAAATTAAGAAAATACTAACATTTTCTTTGAGCTAAAAAAGAAGAGTTTTTTTGTAAGCTCAATTGACTATAATTTCTTGACTTTCTTTGATGGAAGGAAAAATTATTTTTTTCCTACTTTAACTAATTAGAGATTTGTGAGTAGAAAAAGAAATAAGTTTTGCTAACTCAATTGGCTAACATTTCATACAGTGATATAAAGTAAAGAGGGAAAACAAAAGAAAAAGCAGAGAAGTCAGTAAATTTGGGTACAATTCATTGAAAAACCAAAATTTTATATTTATAGAGAACAATCAAGACTACAAAACATACAGCAATCAGAACAATCAGAATAATTAGAACTACAAGAGTGCAACGATGATTTACTAATAAAGATATAAACATGGTCAAATTATTATAATAATAGATTAATATATGTTGTATTTTATTCTGACTGGAAAATTAATTTCACGAGTTATAGATTTTGGAAACCTTTTAACCAAATTCAGTAGAAACAATTTCGTTATCAAAATTTGTCCAAACCCGAAGATCTTTTCAATAGTAAAGATTCTCATCAAGAAACATCCACCGATTTAATCTGTGTATATATAGACGAAATCTATCTATTTGGAGTGTAGAATTGGGATAGATATGAGCTGGAAAAGAGTGGGAAAGGCAGCACAGGCGGTCGCAGCGCACGCTTTTCTTTTTAGTTTCACGGTTTCGCTTGTTCTAAAGCTCGATCATACCGTCTCCTATTCTTGGTGGTCAGTTTTTCTTTACCCAATTTCTGTTTTGTCTTTTTTGTTTATTCATGCGTTTTTTATTTAATATTTGAGCAAAGACTTTGTTGTTTTGCTTTGAAATTTAGTTAATTAGGTTTTCGTTTTAGGAAATCGGGCGCCGAAAAGATTTTCCCTTTATTTATAATTTGCCTCTGTGAAATTGGTATGGGGATGATGAATTGGGGAAATGTGGAGGCTTTTTAGGTTATTGTTGTTGGTTGCCATTATTTTGCGGGTTTTGTAAGAGATTGTGGAAGTAATCAACTGGTGGACAATTGAGGTTTCTAAGGAATAGTCTGTGGAGACCACCAGCATATCTAAAATAAAGTCTGCAGGAAATCCGAACGGAATAAGTGAGAGATTTCGTATATAGTTTGTGTATGCTGTAGAGGCTATGCTTCTGAAACATGAGAACCATGGCAAGTAATTCTGCATCATCCTGCTTGATGAATTGCCACATTCCTTTTGAGTTTAGGGTTTGTTCAAGTCTGCCACTCTTTGTTATTATTACGGGAAAATTATGTGCAAAACAAATATCACTTTCTCTATAAGTAAGTAGAGACGAATTCAGGGTATTAATTTTTTGAGTTGTGGAAGATGCAATATTCACACATTCAGAATGCACAACTATAGAATCTTATGATTTATTCATACGAAATGTACGAGTCCTGGTCCCTGTTCATTAGCAATCTGCCCCTACGCGTGCTAACAAGTTGGAGTACATGGTTTTGAAAGACGAATATTTGTTTATCTAGTTAAAGTATGAAGTGGAAAATGCTTGATGAGGTAGTTAGTCTATGGGGGAAGCCAGAAAATGGAGAAACATTGCCAGCGTCACGAAGAGACTTTCTGGTTAAAGTAATAAAAAGGAAGGAACAAAAAGAGTAACTTTTTGGACATTTGGTGAACTGTATCCAATATTTTGGAGTAATACTATCACCACTGGTAATTGCCAATGTGGCCGTGGCGCCACTACCACATTGTCCAATGAATGCCTTATTCAATATTTTTGTGCATGCCTAGATGCACGTGGCATTTCTTTGTAACATTTTAAGCTAGCACTTGTCAACAAAGATATTTTTTTTATTTTTTCCTTTTAAAGAAAATAAAGTCTATTGAGCATTGTTTTGCAATTCCAGGGTCTTCTACAATTTCTGAAGTTATGCGCTTTAGGAGCTATAGATTGGATGTAAAAGATGAAAGTTTTATGGATGAAGTTATTGTATTGGAAAGAAATATGCAGGTAGCATTTGCTGTAAATTGTAGAGATGGAAAAGAAGAATAATAAGTGGGTTGAGGATAGGAGTTCCTTTACCCAAGGTTTATGTCAAATCAGTAATATATATTAGTTTCCCTTTTTGATTGGTAAACTTCACTAGAATGAAGAGATTAAAAAATTAATAAACCTATTGACTCTCCAACTATAATAATCACTGGTGAATGTTGAGACTAGTACTAGGGGCTAGGGGCTCAATTCATGCTAAAATAGCAACAAAAAATCCTGAGCCGGAGAACATGGACCAAAAGTGAAAAAAATCTAAAAGTAAAACACTCTTTGAATTATTAGTATGAATTCTGAAAAACTGGTATTCAAGCAGTTTATTGTAAAAATACAACTGAGAACATCCTCGAACAGCAGGAATCTTGTGAAATCGGCCTAATCTCCTTGTAATTGCCCTACTTTTGAGCATTTACATCAGAGGATTGTGGAGATGGTTGTACCAAGAGGATTTCCTGTTGGTGGTTGATACAGTTTAGTAACTTTTCTGATTACTCATCTGAAAGAAAGGAATGGAGAAATGATTTTATTTGTACTTCTGGTTCTGTTAACATAAAATTCTCCATGGCTATTATAAATCCCGAAATGCTATGCTTCATCTCTCAATATCTAATCGGTATCTGATTGAGATTTTTCTACGCTCTAAATGTAATTCCAACGCCAAGCAGTTTACGATGTTGATAGTTTTTCCATGTCTGTACATCATTTGATTATGTCCTCAATGATGATCTTAGAATCAGTGAATATATCTTGGCTGTTGTCTATAACATGTCTCATTAAATCTCTTTGATATGCAGGATTGTTTTTCTTCCACTCTGGCTATTTCATGCTGTTGTCGCCCGAGGAAGATTCTCTCTACCTGCCCCATCTGTTCCACATGATCGCCACGTATGCCAATATTTTCTCATATTCTTGGAATAACATTGACTATACGAATTCTGCTAGTCTGGTGGAAGTTGAATTGCATCTCCATATCAACACATTGAGCATGCTTCATGATTTGTGTATATTTCTCTGTTTTATTTATTTACTTTTGTTAAAAACTTGTGGTTAGTGGGCACCATGTCATGCTGTTGTTGCTGCGCCGTTGCTTGTTGCATTTGAACTGCTTCTTTGTACATATCTTGAGAGCACATATGGTAAGGAAGAAAAACCATTCAATAACTTTTAGTACTATTAAGGAATTGAATTTAACTTATCCTTTATTTCCTTGTTTATTGTCTTCCTTATGAACTGTAGCTCTATTATTTTGCAGAAGAGAAGAAATTTTTACCTTTGTGCTCATAATCTGCTTTCCTCTTCCTTTTTCTTAAGTTGTATTATGTTGGTGACATGATGTATTAATTATTTTAGGACACAATTTTATTCCTGTTTTTAATAGAACTTTTGATGACTGTTATTGATTTTGAAACTCTTTAATTTGTTCCATGTTGCAGTCAATCATTCTGCTGCAGTGAACTTGAAAATTGTCTTCCTTCCTTTGTTGGGATTTGAGGTTATTATCCTCATTGACAATTTTAGGTACAGTAATACACTTGATTGTCCTTATTTCAGTCTGCTCTTGTTCGCATGGAAAAAAAAGATCTCTTAGCATCAGTAAGTTCCATGAAGTAATAATTTCATATGCAAGTCATGCATTTTCATTGGTACACCTAAATACCTTTTGTAGTATGTATTTAATGAAGCAAGTTGTTTCTCCAACAACAATACCACTGTGGAAAAGAAAACTCAAATACTTCTGCCTTTTGAACGAGGCTTCTATTTTAGTGGGAAAATGATGGAAAAGGGTTTTCATAACTCGATTTGTCATGGAGTACTCCGCTTTTAGCTTTTCATATTCCTATTGATGAAACAGAACGTGCAAGGCTTTATTACCTGGAGATAGTGAAAGCATGAGTGATGAGGCAATATGGGAAACTCTTCCTGTAAGTTTTTCGATTTAACAGAAATAATAGAATGTTCCTACTCTGTTCTTAAAAGTTGTTCAGCAGTTCTGAGGGCTACACTTGTATTATATCAATCTGCAAGTTTAGCATGTGAATGGTTTAGTGAATCAGATTCTACTGGCTATTTTCTTGTGTGTCATGAAACAAGTCTAAAGAATTTTCGCATGACATGGTGTAGAAGAGATTGAAATTTATTATTGACTTTTTAAAAATTAATAGATATTTCTAGATTTTAATTTCAGCTTTCTTGGTTTTCAATATGGCTTTACTAATGACAGTTTTATTATAATTAGCACTTTTGGGTGGCAATCTCCATGATTTTCTTTCTTGCTGCTACAGTGTTCACCCTCTTGAAGCTGTGTGGTATGACACTCTCTCTCTCTCTCTCTCCTTTTTGCTCTCTGTATGTGTTCCCCTATGATTCCCCTGCCACAAAAGATAGAAGAAAAGAAGAAATAGTTTGCATGCCATAAATCTGTAATTATTAATATTATAATCATTATCACCACCACCACCACCACCACCACCACCAGCAACCCCACCACCACCATCATCAGTTTTACTATCTTTGATTTCATGCACCCCCACACGCAAAAAAATAAAAAATAAAATAAAAATAAAACGTACCTCAAGTCACTCTCAAACTGTGTTTCTGTACATTTCAGTTCCTGTTTCATCTACAACAAGATTTCATAGTTTTAATATGGTTTATTACTTGATTTTGTAGTTCTCTGAACTATCCATTCAAGTGCTTGATATGTACTGAATCTGAATAAATGCTTAATTTCCCCTATACATAGCTTTAGTCTTGATTTCCACTTTCATATTTTTTTTTATGTTGTAGGTGATATTGCTGCCCTTGGCTGGTGGGACTTGTTCATAAATTATGGGTACTATTCCTGATCTTCAATAGTCTTTACCTTCAACCCTTCTTTCTGTAATCAGTGTTTAAATGGCTGCAATGCTGAGATATGACTTATTTTGCGTTTCTGTAGTATCGCAGAGTGCTTTGCATTTCTTGTCTGTACAAAATGGTCTAATCCGGCAATTCATAGAAATTCTCATACAATAGAAGCAAGTTCATCATCGACTGCTATTAGATATCTTGACTGGAACAGTAGTTTGGTGGTATCTTCGGAGGATCACTCCCGGGATAGAATGTGTGGTCTGCAAGACATTGGTGGCCACATTATGAAAATTCCAATTATTTTTTTTCAAATCCTCCTTTGTATGCGCCTTGAGGTATTCATTAGACGTGTTGACACTGGTTAATTGATTACTGAACAGTATCTCCTTTAAAATATTTTATCAACTAAGAATATGGTTTTTAATCAGGGAACACCACCAGTTGCTGGACATATTTCTCTTCCAATCATCTTTTCTCCAATTTTTCTACTGCAAGCAGCTGGACTCTTGTTTTCTGCGTCAAGATTAGTAGAGAAAATTGTTATTTTACTACGAAGTGAAGTTGTCAGAGGAAGATATTTTGCATACTCTTCAAGAATTCGTGATTGCTTTGCTTTCTTGCACCATGGCTCCAGGTATTGTCCAGAGATTGGGTATTAGATAGAAGGTCATGCCTCATCCAGTAGCGACGGGGGTTATTTACTAATTATCTGATTCAGGTTTTTAAACAATAATTGGAATACCTCGTTCTAACTTTTGCATATTGTGAATTTTCAATCAGGCTGCTTGGCTGGTGGTCGTTAGATGAAGCAAGTCGAGAAGAGCAGGCACACCTCTTCCAAGATGGGATCTCAGGGTAAGATTTTTAAACCCATACAATGTCTCTAGACATCGCTGCCAGAAGACTGTGTAAATATATGATCAAATGTTGGCTTATTAAGAAATGACATCTCATAAATGAGTGTGAGCTAAAATGAGATGACACGGTGCATATCTGGTAAAACAAGAGGGAGAGAATTAGAAATGACCACATCTTCTCAGTTGGTTAAGGTAGCATCCATTGAAAATAAATTGTGGGAGAATTATTTGAGATGGTTTGGGAACATCCAAACGAGGTAATTAGAAAGGATTTGAGCATTTATGGTTTAAGTTTGGAGGTGAAAGAAAAGTGGGAAAAAGTGTATTGTTCTAGTATTTTGGGACTTTATCCCCACTATGTGGTAAGTTTCTAAGAAGAGACATCCTTGACACAGAAAACAAAAAAATCCCGTAAAGTACGAATTTGCTCAAAATCAAATTCAACAAAAAAGAGAGAGCAATGAGGCTGCAAAATTTATAATAAATAAAACTCTTAACCAATCTATTTTGGGTTCCTAAACTTTTTGAGGGAACCATAGCATTTAAGAGAAGCTACCATGACAGTCGGTAATGGAAATCTGATCCTAATAAAAGAAGTTTGTTCTTAATTCACTTTATACCATGCACTATCTTTATAAAAAGCAATTTATGTGGCAAATAGGTTACAGCTTTTTTCGTGCAAGGTTGCATGTAAGCTACACAGTTAGCTACTGGTATTGTCATGACATCATGGAAAGTAACTAATTTGACCTCGTGTGAGAAGTTGGGCAATGCAAGTTGCAGTGCTTTTTCCCTCGCTTCTTTTCAACCACTAATTTTGACATGATAAATAATTTTTGTTTGCTTTATTTTCTTTGGAACTTTGTGCTACATTAATGCAGTTCTTCATTTGTTTTCAACTTCTTCCATAATAATTAACTTCATTTGTGTTCTATCTTGGATCAAATCTCAAGTGATGCTACAAGTGTAGATGTGTTCCATAGTTTAGCACAATGATTTATTTTTATAAATGATACAGTTATAACACTTTTTGCGGTTATCCACCCGATATAGTGAAGAAAATGCCAAAGAAGGATCTCGCTGAGGAGGTAAATATAATCTCTTCAATTTAGAACAGTACAACCATATTTTCATTCTATGTAATTCTCATCATCTTCCAGCTTACTACAGACTTATTCATCTCAGTTTCTAGTTAATTCTTTTGTTTGATCCTCTTGTTTAAAGGTTTGGAGACTTCAAGCTGCTCTTGGTGAGCAAGTGGAAATTACCAAATACAACCAACAAGAGTATGAAAGACTTCAACATGTAACAATCTTAGTCTCGACTAATGGTTTCTTACGTAGTTGATGCTTCGCCAACATCTAATACTTAATTTTCCATGCCAAGTATTTATATATCCTTTTTCCGCGATAAATTTAATTGTCAAGAAGTTTTATTTTTAAAGTAAGTTGGATGAATATTTTCCAACCCAAAAGAATGACAGTAATAAATATTTCCTATATTGTCGACATCTTTTATAGTCAGAGATCATATCTCTATTACCTACATCTGTTATCAAAGATCTTAATCTTTATTAACTACATCTTCATAGATACAATGGCATATTGAACAACCTTAAAAGTGGATCAAACTGAACAAAAAGCAGCCTAAAAGAGAACTTTTTTCTCACATTCTTCACAATAAAGGGCATACGTTTCTTGGTTTTATTTTTTTACTGAATTACATTTTCTGTTTGAATGCTCTTTAAAATTTATAATCTCATTCTGAAGTTGATTTTCCAACTATTTTATTGTAATTCCGTGCAGGAAAAAGTTCTATGCAGAGTCTGTTTCGAGGGAGAGATTAGCCTGGTTCTTCTTCCTTGTAGGCACCGCATTCTGTGCAGGTACAATTAATTGGCTAGTTCTCTGCAGCTCATTTAACGTGTGCTTTCTTTGTTTGCATATTAATTGATCTTTAATTTCGTGCAGCAACTGCTCTGATAAATGTAAGAAATGCCCTATTTGTCGTGTCTCTATTGAGGAACGCTTACCTGTATATGATGTATAGACAGACTTGTATATACCTAAGCTGTAATGTATTTGAAAGGGTAGATGTAGTTTTCTCCGCAACTCTCAGTATTAGTGAGTTTTGCTTTGATCGAACTAACAGAAGCTAACTTTGACCTCACTGTAATACCCTTATTTTCATTTCTTTGTAAATACGAGGGAGAAAGCTGTATATCTAATTCCTTTGGTTCCAATTTTGGTATTTCTGGTATTGAGAGCTTAGGGGTAAAGAATGCTCATCAAGGCTCTACATCTTGTGTTTGTGTGCTTCGAAGTTAAAAGCATGCGTTTTTTCTTTCAGAAAATCTATTTTGTCCACTATGCTCATTAAACGTGGATGTTACTATTAAAGAGGTACGCAACTTTTGTGGTATTGGAGCAATATGCCAGAATGACCTGCAAATGCTGTTGCTATTGGGACTTCAATTGCTATTGATGCGATACATAAGCCTTGTAGATATCTTAATCTGCATTGATGTTCTCTTTTCCTGATTTAGCTTCTTCTCTCAGCTAATAGCTTTTAAGGCTCACGCTCTTGCAATTACATATTCAGGATGATGTTTGGTTAGAAACTCCTTATTTTATTGTAAATGCAATGAGTTATTTCCAAGATTGATGGTTGTAGAATAGAACATGAGAATACCAAATGCTACCTCCATCTCGTAAAGACATGTTTGGTTTTCTTTTTCTTCTGTCTCAAATTGTAGGACATTTTCCTTAAAAAAGTATAGATAATTTTTATTTTTTTAAGATATCTCTATTTAATGTACCTTATCATAAATAAATATACACTAATCTTATTTAAATCATTAAATAATAGAGGTATATTTGGAAAAATATAAGAAAAATTTGTATTTACAATTATATTAAGGGTAATTATGTTTCCACAACAAATTTTAATCATTACATCACATTATAATCACATCACAATTAAAATATATTTTTAATAATTACATCACAATAAATTTATAATTATACTCATAATTCAATAAAACCAAAAAAAAAAAAAAATTGGAAAAAAAAAAAGAATACAATATTGTGGTGTATATATCACCAATATTAATCCTCATTTTCTCAGCCTTTCTCATTATTTTACGGCCATTGGAAACGAAAGATAAGGTTTCTGGTCTCGACCTTAAATGTGCCTATTGGGAAAATGATACACCTATTATTTGCCAGCATCTCAAATGCCCGTAGTGGTTACCTTGATGTTTTTCTATAATGTCGAGGCTCGTTTAAGAGCATTGAAAATAGTGGCAATTGTTGTTTTCCCAGAGTTTTTTTTGTTGTGGTTCTTTGAACTTAGATGACAATTCACTTGTGTCTTGGTAATTGTGATGAGGAACATTTCTATCGTTAATTTGCCTGAACAACCTTTTCCTCCTCCGTTTCATGATGTCGAATCATGTCAATTGTCTATATCTTAGCCTTTGAGTAATCAATGCTACAAATGTAATCAATATTACACTCGTCCGCAGCAACATCACAACAACGAGATTGCTAACATTTCATGAATTTAAGGCACATAATGTTGAGACAGTAATTTCACTTCTTTTCTTAACTTGGTGATAAACAATGAGAGGCACCGATTGTTGAGAGTCAAGGAATTAATAATCCAATTATACTTGGTGTACATCATTGTTTACACTTTATTACATGACATTATTCAATTGAATCGTTTAAAAAAAAAAAACAATTTTTTCAACTAATTATTTGTTTACGACAATGCGAATGTCAACAATGGTGTAATAAATGAACGTATAAATGACATAGAACAAGTAAATCATAAATATTCATTTTATGTAACTCATTTTTTTTTTTTTTATAAATGGAGGAAACTATAATTTGTATGTCAAATCAATATCATGCTCACAAATCTTCCTAACCATGTAAACAATTGTCACAACATGCTAGAGTCCCTCAAGCAAGATAGGGTCTTCAACGCAAGGACAATTTATTAAATACCACTACTAAATGCACCAATTCTTCCAGTAATAGGATAGTAAATATTGAGCGGTTTTATATATTCAACAAATTCTTCACCAAACCTGATTATAGACCAGATAATACAGTTACCCGAATAGACTTTATTATACTTATCTATCTATGTTATATTTTATAATTCAATTATTTTAATATGCTTTACTTTTTTGTTTTTAGTATGTATTTAGTTAATATCATACTTTTCATTTCTCAATATATATTTAATTTATTAATCATTTGAACCATTTGAACAATACTATCATTAATTATTTTCTCAATTTTTAGTTACGATGATTGTATATTTGACACATTTATTACCTTACTTTTCGTTTTTCAATACGTATTTGATTTATTTAATCATTTAAATAATATCATGAATTATTTTGTCAATTAT
>CAIGRP010097548.1:0-24345 GCA_903798385.1 Fraxinus cuspidata
GGCCAAACTCAAGTCTGAGCCAAGCTTGGCCCACGAGCTCGCCCAATTTCTCTATTTAAAAAAAAAAAGAAAAAAACATCATCCTCCATCCGGACTTGGGACAAACTACTTAAATTTCGAGTAGGTTGAATTAAAAATTGTACACGAACAATTTGTTACGTATACAATTTTTTCAAAAAATAAAAAATAAAATTATGAAATAACAATTTTTATTAATATGAATAAATTAAATATCATTTACCCGACGACACACAATTTTGACATACTTATCTTACAATCAGAAATCAGTATCTTGCCAATCCTTTACGCACATTAATGATCCAAAAACTTTTTCTTTCACTCAGCCCCTGATTTCTCTTATCTACACTAAAAACAAACTCCGAAACTACAGTGTTAACCGGAGGTGTTAGTAGATCTTTTGCAATCGCAGATACCACTAGCCATCATCATTTGTACTTTCTCTAGAATTCAATTACTTTTTCTGAATTTTTTCTAATTGATGCATTACTAGGCATATGATGATTAAAGTAATCAATTAATTCAACAGGTGATGAATTTAGATTTGCGTCCGATGTCTGATTATATGCGTTAGACATGCTAGAAGAACCTATTGCATCATATCTATGCCTGTTAATGCCTTCAAATAAATTTCATATTTCAGCTTCGTCTTCTTCAAGATTAACAGGAGGAGAAGGTCAAATGGTGCCCGATTAATATTTGCACACATTCGTTGTGCATATAATTTATGTATTCCGCATAAAGTTTTTAAATTTATATAAGTGATATGCGTGTTAAAAATTAAATCTTTTGAAATTTGATCGATTACATATTTAGTAGCTAATAAATTGTATTGGAGGTCCAAGTTACATGCCAAAGGAAATAACATAGGTAAGTCTTCCTAAAATTTTCTAAACTTTAATTCCATAGAAATTATAATTTCACTAAAATTCGGGTCATTTTTGTACTTATCAAAGGTCCTCGCAATGATATAAAGACGTTCAACAACCATACAGCTAGTGAGATAGTACACTCCAGATAAAATATTGTAGAGTTACAAAAAATTGTCAAAATTTTTTAATTTTAAAAGCTAACATCCAATCAGTTTCATTCAAAATAATGTCACCATCGTTTCTATTATGCCTACTATTATAAAATTCAGTTATTAGTGCTCATATCCTTCTCATGGTTTCAATAATAAGTAAGTCGAATTCCATCTATGTCCTACAAAATTATCAAATGTTTTCATATTCGTCATTCCAAATTTAGCATAAAATTTTCAACTAGATGAAATCATGATATATATTGTGCATCCCTAATTCTTTTCGGTCTTAATATGTTTTAACTATCTTAAACAATTAAATTAAAAATATAACACACGCAACGAACATGAAATAAATAACCACCGAAATCAAGGTGCAATACCCTACACAACTTATGAAAAACTAGTTTATTAACACTAACATTATCAAATATAAAAAAATGAAATTTACTTTCATGATGATATTCTCTAATGATGCTCATGATTGTGTTAAATATATTGTTAGTATTGTGTGGAAACTCAATTATTTTAAAAGTAATAATTTTTTTTATGCATACACCAAAGTGAGTATATGTAATGTGCAGTTGCAACTATGTAATCACTTTTATTAATTCTTTCCCATAAATCTTAATTTAAATATATATTACCACCATATTTTCTCAGATCAATAATTAATTGTTTCTTTGTATTAAAGAAATATTCTATTGTATCGGAACGAAGAATGTTTCTACTTACCTCAACGTACCTCAGTTAAAGATAGTCTTTCACGTATGAGATGAAATGTTGGTTGTCCACTATTGTTAGAGGCAACTTAGCATCGACAACGAATTTACCATTTCCGTTCGAGCTTTATCCTTCAAATACATCTATGTGCTAAGTGTCATAAAAGCAGAACCAGATGTTGGATTACCAAATTGTAGTCGCGTTTGAGTTCCACCAACATACCCATGTTTGCCCAAATATTTATTGTAGCGATGGTTGAGGTGGGTGGTACCGGTGCCCTTTTTTCATGTCAATCGCGTTTGAAAGTATTTATATACTACTTTACACTATGCTATTCCGTCGACCGTAAGACCCGTTGAAACCAATTTAAAGTGCTCCCAACATTTTAACAATTTTTCCCATTTCGTTTCCCTCTTGCATCAAGAATAGCTGGTCCCTCCGATTCCATTTCGAGAATATCAACGTCATTTAAATTAATTGGATTACTACTTCCATGAACATCCAAATCTAGAATATTTTCGAGAATTGGTACTTCATTAAGATCGACAAATTTATTGTGAAATTGACTTTGCGACGTTATAGGTGATTCGCCTCCGATACCGAACAAACCCTCAACAAATGATTGTTGATCCATTTGTGATGAATTGATAATACAAGAACTTGATTCCTTGAATAAAAATGAAATGACGAACGAATATGTAGAAATTTGATAATTGTACGAACATAAATCATAATGAATTGGTGTATAAAATATTATGTATAGAATATGTGTTGTAATTTGTATGATAAAGTAAATAAAGAGTATGGAAAAGGTATAAAATTGTAAATTTGTAGTGTGATAATTGATATTGAATAATTGAAATTGAAGGTAGAATTTAGTATATTGTAGATGTGGAATAAAGTAAGAATTGTTGTTGGTGTGTGAAATTTTTTTCAAATGTGTTGGAGTATTTATAGAGTTAAAAAAGAAGGAAAAAGCTAAACGACCACTTTTGTAAGTTCACTATGGTCACTGTAGTGACGAGCCACAAGCCTCTCCACCACATGAGCTCACGAGCCGCTCGTCCCGTTGGCAAGCCGAGCTGATTCAGCTTACAAAGTACAAGCTCGAGTAGTTCATGAGCTAAGTTTTGACAAGCCGACAAGCTGCTCCGTCTGTTTGCCAGCTCACTAGATTATGTCCTGATTGGTGGAGACTAAAATTAGATTTATAGCAAATTTGATAAAAGTAGACGAAATGTATGGTTGAACTTTTATGAAATTCATAAAATATGTTATTAAAAATAATTGTTGACTTTGATTTCAATTAAAATCTAAATTTTTATTTAAAGGGCTATAATAAAAATCCCACCACCAAAATGATTGCTAATAAAAATAATAATTTCATTGCCGTATCTGGATGTCCAAAAAGTGATTTCACACAGTGCAGCAATAGTATAGTCTGAGTATTTTCTTAGGTTTGAAGATTTTTTTTTTGACTTGGAGGGATGAAGAAAGTGATGTTTCAAATTTTATTCTTAGGGTATCCATTTTATTCTTGTGAGGACAAGTTTAGAATTAGGAAAAAAATCAAATTTTATTCTTAGACTATCCATTTTAAATTGTTAATTAGTTATAACTTACATAAAACTCCATTTTTTTGGGTCTTCATTAGCTTAGACATAACGTGTGATCTATTTAGGGGATCAAAGAAGATTTGAATACTAAACAACTAATCGAGAAAAAAGTCATTTTCTTTAATTACATAAAGAAAATACATATAAATAAGGGTAATTATATATTAACACCGCCATTTTTGTTTCTTGCACCATATAATAACTGTATTGAAAAAGTCATTAATCTTTATTCATAATTTCACTTATATCCCCCACATTTTTCGTTGCATTCTTATATTTAACATTCAATTAAGTATTACATTTTGCCGTCCTTGAAAATGAAATATGTCCAAATATTGTATTAGTTGTCTTGAAATGAGAGTCAAATATTTTATCGAACTTTATATTTGTTATTTTTTACTTATTTAAGAATGCGATGAGCAATTAAGTTTTTTAACACACTTCTAATGAATTTTTCTGATGATGCTTATGTACTTATTAATTGAAGATTGAGAATAAAAATGCTATGAAAAAATTGAAAACATCCTTGTATGACAACTAGGAACGATTGATGACCTTTATTGTAACTAAAATGTGATGCAAGAAAGAAAACTTGATATAAATATAATTATCCTTATCGTTTCAAATTAAAGTAGTATTACCTTCTAATAAAGGAGACATTTACGGATATGACCTGCATAAATAAATCTCGCCACTAATAAGTAATAAACTCGCATAATTAAATATCTGACAATTATAAATAGTTATAAAGATCATTAAAACTACAAAATATGAAGCAATAAAGGACAAATTCTCTTGACGTGTCATACAAAGTGCAACGTACGTTTAAAACTTAGTTTGTTAAATGCGAACTTTCCTCAATAACAATAATTTGCAGAAGTACTATAATACTAGAGACCTTTATTGATGATTCCGAAAAAATTCTTATATTGAATAATTAGAAATAATGACAATTAATATTAAACGATCCAAAGCATATCCATGACTTCCATTTATGACAACAATTTGTAGAAGACATTTTATTTAACATGGCCATATATAAGAATAACGTTTAACTTCAGTACAATGTGTCATTCTAAACATGTCTTCTCAAATCATCTATCACTCATCATATGGAACAATGAGAACATGGAATGATCGCTAATATTCATTAAGTGAATCCGATTGACTTGATGCGTGCTTATAATATGTAATCATTCAAAAGAATTTACCTTTCAAATACATATTCATTTTCTTTTATATTTTTTTTAAATAATTAGATTGTAAGCTCAATTTAATGTATTTCATAGCCAATCAAAAAACAAAGAATCATCATTATTTAGAACTCAATAAATCTACCAATAGTATCGAAGTTACTATTAACATTCAACATTGTCATTTTGTTGAGTGATTCGGTACAAGAGTCCCCTGCTGCTTATTTCTCACTAACACTTATTAAAAATTTGAAATACATATCTTTTGAAAATATTCTTTGTCAACATTATCTTTTATCAACCTACCTTTCATGCATGCTCATGATTACACCAACATAATTATGTATGAGTATGAAATGTCGAATATTTAGGTAAGGTAGTATAACATATTGCAATTTTTGCAGGTACACCTATAAAGATTGTGCATATAAGGACAAGGGGAGTGTCTTACTTACAAAAGTCTTTTTACAAATGAATTTGATGAAGAATACAAGTTCTCAATTTAATTTAATCTATAGGCCCCGGATTTAATTTTTTGAAATCTTCTGGAATTTACGTATTGGCCCCCACGCCACCCTAAATCTGCCTACCCTACCCTACCCCACCTCCGCCCAGCCCAGCCCTGCCCCCTCACTATACATACACAATTTGAGACATCGAGTGAAACAATAGAATAAAATTCTTGAATTAGGTTCGAAGTTTTTTTCTGTCGGGTGTGAAAAAGAGATTTGGTCAAGTGAAATTAGAGCTAGATAGAATCCATTGATTTTCCAATCAGTGTTCCACTCCACCCCGGGCCTCTCACTATACATACACATTTTGAGACATTGAGTGAAAAATAGACTAAAATTCTTGAATTAAATTTGAGTTTTTTTTTTTCCCTATTAGAATTGTGAAAAAGGAAGTTTGGTCGAGCGGAACCGTAAAATCCATTTGATTTTCCAATCAAGATTTCACTGAGTTGGCAGTAGATCGGTGCATCAAAAAGATTAAAAAAATTGTGAACCATATAATAATTATGGATTATAATTTACAATAGAAAAAATAATAATCATATGATTACACAATTTTTTGAGATATCGTTTAACAATGTGCAAAATTCTTCATTTAATCAAGGGCGGAGGAAAACAGCATGCTTCATATATACATGTGGGATCCATAAGCAATATTCCAATGCAGGAATTGGAACTGAAAATATAAAATAAGAGGGAAATTTAGCCCATGTTTGATGACCATTAATTTGAAAAAAATGGAGTTTTGAATGATGACTTTTTGGAGAACGTGTGGTTAAAAAGTAAGAAAAAGTTTTATGTTTATGTGAAAAATATTTTATTATATAAATGTTTGATAGAAAATGAGTATAAGAATTAAAGAGTTTTGTTTTAAAGGGAAACAAACAGGGGGCTTAATTGATGGAAGAAAAAAAAACTATACTCTATGTGAATTGTTTATGCATAGTTTAGAATTTTGCATTCTTGTGTATATCTAGACAGTGATGTAAAAATGTGTTGGGAAAATCAAATGCTATGATAATGACACGTGAAAGAATGTAAAAGTTAATGTAAGGTAAAATGCACATTTATGACAATAATTTGTTGAAAACATTTTGTTTAACATGGCCATATATAAGAATAAATTAACATAATTAGTACAACGTATCACCCCAAACATGTCTTCTCTAATCATTTAACACTCATCATATGGAACGGTGAGAACATGGAATGATCACTAATATTCATTAAGTGAATCCATTTGACTTGATGAGTACTTATAATATGTATATACTCAAAAGAATTTACCTTTCAAATACATATTCATTTTCCTTTATATTTTTAAATAATTAAATTGTAAGCTCAATTTAATGTATTGCATAGCCAATCAAAAAGCAAAGGACCATCATTATTTAGAACTCGTTAAATATACCGGTAGTATCAAAATACAATTGATATGAACATTCAACATTAATATATCGTCGAGTGATTCGGTACGACAGTCCTCTAGTGCTTATTTCTCACTAACACTTTTTTAAAAAATGAAATACATATCTTTTAAAAATATTTTGTGTCAACATTATATCTTTTGTCCACCTACCTTTCAAGCATCCTCATGATTACACCGGCAAAATTATATGGATGAGTATGAAATGTCGAATATTTACAATTTTTGCAGGTCCTATAAAGATTGTGCATACAATGACAAGGGGAGTGTATTACTCACAAAATCTTTTTTACAAATGAATTTGATAAAGAATACAAGTTCTTAATTTATTTTAATCTATAGGCCCCGGATTTAATTTTTTGAAATCTTCTGGAATTTACGTATTGGTCACCACCCCACCCTAAATCTGTCTAACCTATCTCGCCCCCCCTAGCTCAGCCCTGCCCTGCCTCCTCACGATACATACACATTTTGAGACATCGAGTGAAACAATAGAATAAAATTCTTGAATTAGGTTCAAAGTTTTCTCTATTGGGGTTGTGAAAAAGAGATTTAGTTGAGTGAAATTAGAGTTAGATAGAATCCATTGATTTTCCAATCAAGGTTCCACTTCACCCCTACCCCATCACTATACATACACATGAGACATTGAGTAAAAAATAGAATAAAATTCTTGAATTAGGTTTGAAGTTTATTCTGTTGGGGTTATGAAAAAGAGGTTTGGTCGAACGAAATCAGAGCTGGATAGAATCCATTTGATTTTCCAATCAAGATTTCACCGAGTGGGCATTTGATCGGCGCATCAAAAAAATTGAAAATTTGTGAAGCATGTAATAATTATGAATTATAATTTACAATAGAAAAAAAATAATAATCATATGATTACACAATTCTTGAGATATCTTTTAACAATGCAAAATTCTTCATTTAATCAAGGGCGGAGGAACATGTGGGGATCTATGAGCAATATCCCAATGCAGGAATTTGAACTGAAAATATAAAAAGATAGAGTGAAATTTAGCCCCTGTTCGATGGCCATTAATTTGAAAAAATTGACTTTTGAATAATGGTTTTTTAGAGAATGTCTGGTTAAAAATGAGGAAAAAGTTTTATGTTTATATGTAAAATATTTTATTATGTAAATGTTTGGTAGAAAAAAATATGAGAATTAAAGAGTTTTGTTTTAAAGTGAGATAAATAAGGAACTTAATTGATAGAAGAAAAACTAAAATATACTACCTGTAAATTTTTGCCCTTTATGTGGCACAATTGGGCAGTAATGTGAAAATGTATTGGAGAAATCAAAAGCTAGCGAAATATTGAAGAACGTAAAAATTAACGTAAAACAAAATGTATATGTTGCATGACTCTATAGTTTATATACATAGGGATGGGGTAGGCAGATATAGGTGGGTGCGGTAAGGGATATTGGGATTGGTGGGGTGGAGTGGGGTGGGGTGGGTGGGGTGATGCTAATTTCTTAATTTTATTAGATTTCAAGATAATAAGTATGAACTTTAGATTGACTTGTATTAAGGACTAAGATTTAACTGATGCTGCATATTGTGGAGTCAATGTTTGGACCTCTTGATTTGGTACTAAAAATATTCTTTTAATTAGCAATCATTTTGTTGTTGGAAATTAATTTTTATAATCCGTGGGCCCATGCATAATGTCATTGTCAATGTCTACATGCTTCGTGGATTTAAAATATGTGCTGTTTTCTCTGAAAACCTTTGTGTTACGTGGACGATTTAGTGTGCATAATTTTTTTATGATATCTTATTTCCTCAAAGATAAATTGAAAATTAAACCAATGAAAATTTAACATTTAACTGCTAAGTCATCGTTCATATCTATAGAGAAAAAAACCCAATGACCAAGGATTCTTGGCACGTGGCAAATGATATCTCCATTTACTATTCTAAAATAAAAGTACTAAAAATTCTAGAAAATGGTACATCTCTAAATACTTGTAGTGTGCATTCCCCCTATAAAGATTTTTGACAAATGAATATCAGGCCTTGATATAAATAAATCAAGATCTCCAGATTTATTTTCTTGAAATATACTTAAATTCCGAAATTGGCCCCCACCAAATTCTTCATGCATTGGGGTATTTCTCATTGAACCTATGGTCGAATCTTGTGCTCGTAAATGAATTATGAGTGTTAAGAGTTGATAAAATTGATGCAAGTATATATGCTCGCATTCTCGCTTGCCACTCTACGTGTTTATAATGGAAACTCAATCACTCAATATTCATCGCTTGATCAAATAATCTAGGGCTTCATAAGCAATGCAATCTTCTTAGTTATGCGCTTGTTTGTTACAAATTGTTTTAACATTAAATCAATTTTTTTTTCAAAACATTGGGGCTCACTATGAGAGAAAGAGGTCAAAGATTGCGGCTGAATTACCGTAGAAACAGTAGGAATTCTGTTTAATAGTGAAAATAAACAGGGGAAATAACGGGACATGAAAATTAAAATCTACCTTTAAATGACCATTTGAGTTCAACATATCCTCCATTTAGTAAGCACGACATTTGGAGATCAAATGTATGTATAGTTTTATCAGGTTTTTACTATGAAAGTCGATTTTTGCCCTCAATTTACACATTTCTTCCATGATTTGTAAGTTTTGCTAAATAAATCTGCTCGCAAGAGTTAGTCTTTGCATATAATAGACATTTTACTAGTGTCATTGCCTGAATTGAAATTCTTAAAAGTATCTTAATTTACACACTTCTGGAAATTCATGTAGTTAATTGCTATTTATGAAAAAATGTCACATCAGAATACACAGACAATTAATAATAAGCACATGTTTGTATTTAATTCTTTCAAAAAAAATTTTTTTTACATACTCATTTTAAACCATTCATTCGCACAATAAAATATTTTTTACGTAAACTCGAACTTTTTTCTATTTTTTGACCACACATTCTCCATAAAATCACTACAAAACAATATTTTTTCCAAAAAAACAGTCACCAAATAGGGGCTAAGTAATTCAGCCTCTGTTTGCTTTGACTAAAAATTATATTTTATTAGATTTTGGTAAAATGTGATGAAATGTATTATTAAAAAGTTATGAATTCCGTAATATATATAATTGAAAATGAGTTTTAGAAAAAAAAAATTAAACGGTGACCAAACGAGACTCAGTATATTAAAATTCGGGCTACACATGCTTCCCGTTTGGCCATCATTATTTGAAATTTTAATGGTTGAAATAGTGATTTTTTGAAAATGTGTGGTTTAAAAATAAGAAAATATTTTGGAATCATGTATGATATTATTTTATTAAAGATTAAATGGTTGAAAAAAAGAGAATAAATTATAAATTATAATTTTAATGGGTCAAAGGGGGACTAAAGTGAATTTATTTTCTTGAAATTTACGGATGGCTCCACATTGTCAGTAACATCCTATTTAACTATTAAAACTTGCGCAATATGTGCGACAGCTTAGCTCGTGATCAAGATATTTGATTAATTAAGTTAATAAAACTGCAAGTTGAGATTAAGGAGATTAATTAACCCAAATATCTGCCGACAGGACCAGCTTTAGGTTGTCACAACGTGATTTGTTAACAATTTACGTCAAATCCAAGTATCATTAATTTAGTTCAATAATCAAACTGCAAGCTAAGACTGAGGAAATTAATTAAGCTACAAATTGTATATACTCAAAACTGATTCAGATCTTTACTTCAACTCTCAATATCATTAACTAATTTAATAATCAAACTTAATTAATATACAAGTTGTATTAAATCAAACAGATTGAATCTTACCTCAAATGTCATGGTCATTACGTAAGTTAATAATCAAACTACAAGTTGAGATTAATTAGCTACACATCGTACCTAATCAAACAACGCATAGTGCTGAGTGTTTAAAATTTTTTATTAATTCATACGTGTAACCTTGATGAATGAAGAGATGAGTCTTATTCACCAGTTCGGTTAGAAAAAAAAGGATTAATGATATGTATTAATTCATACGTGAATAAGGGAAAACGATAAAGATATGGGCTCAATGACACTATCTTTTTTCAGGGATTGACTTGATAATTATATATTGACAGTTTTTTATTTAATTTTTTAACCGTCAATGAAAATTTGTCAAGTGTATATATGTCAAAAGCTCTATCATTAATCCTTTTTTTTTCTAACCGAACTGGTGAATAAGAATGCGCGTATGAATTCTAAAAAATAAAAAATGCGCGTGCCCCACATGGTGTGAGTATTCTAGCCTATTTCTGTTGGTTTTTCCATCTGTACGTGTAGCAACACTGAATAAGTATGCTATTTGTACACACCTCGGTGTAACAAAAGAGGGGGGGTTCACATGCAATAAAAAAAAAATTTACTATTTGTACACCGGTGAACACCTCCTAACAAGAGAGGAAGCCCCATATCCAATAAAAAATCTGTGGATCCCCATGTCGTGAGTGGGGTTGTACACCCTCAATTGACATATAGCAAAAGCCAATAAAAATTCGAGAGTCTTTATTGTGAGGTGGCTGTATATCGGGATGTCAACCTCGATGTACATGTAGCAAAACTCATTCATGTATATTCAAAAGGGTAGTGCAGTTATTTTGACTATTATTACATTTGTGTAGAAAAATTTCAAAATAGTCACATAATAAAAAACTTGATAGCACCAATAAGTATTTTTCCATTTGTACAGAAATCTAGAAAACTCACAACGGGATGGGCCCACTGTGTATTTAAAAATAAATAAATAATATGCGGGTCCCACATGGTGTGAGTATTCTGGCTCATTTCTGTTGGTTTTTCCATTTGTACGCGTAGCAGCACTGAACCAGTAATTAGCCAATAATATAAAGTTATTGTTTAATCTTAATTTAATCAATCTACACACTGTCCTCTCACTATAAAAACATTCCAGAAGCCCCCATGTTATGTACTCATTTCTAGATCACTAAATCACCAAATTTTCTACCACAAACACAGAAAATGGCTCGCCCTCACGTGCTTCTTGTAACTTTTCCTGCACAAGGGCACATCAATCCATTACTTACATTTGCCAAGACCCTCGTTAGGAATGGCATTGAAGTCACCTTTTCAACAAGTTTATATGCCCAACGTCGCATGTCGAAAGCTGGTGACGACATCACCAACGGCATTACTTTTGCGGCGTTCTCTGACGGATTTGATGATGGGTGCAAATCCAATGATGATCGCGATCGATACATGATAGAGTTTAGAAGCCGTAGTTCCAACACCATAAGAGAAACGATTCTTGCTAGTGCCGAGCAAGGCCGACCAGTTTCGTGCCTAGTTTACAGTCTACTGCTTCCGTGGGCTGCAGCGGTGGCACGTGAAATGCACATCCCGAGTGCTCTTCTGTGGATTCAACCAACCACTGTGCTGGATATATATTACTATTATTTCAATGGCTATGGTGAAGAAATCAGTAAGTCCTCTGATGATCCCACCTGGGCAATCCAGCTGCCTGGACTTCCATTGCTAGCTAAACGTGATCTTCCCTCCTTTGTGCTTCCTCCAAGTAGCGATCACAAAGTCTTTGCTCTTTCAACATGTAAAGAGCATCTAGAAACATTAGATGCAGAAATAAAGCCAAAAGTGCTTGTAAATACGTTTGATGCTCTAGAGCCTCATGCACTTGAGGCGATTGAAGATTACGAGTTAATTGGGATTGGACCCTTAATTCCTTCTGCTTTTTTGGATGGTAAAGATCCATCAGATAAGGGCATTGGTGGTGATCTTTTTCAAAAATCAGAGGATTATGTGCAGTGGTTGAACTCCAAGCCCGAATCTTCGGTGGTTTATGTGTCATTTGGGAGTCTTCTGAGGCTTCCAAAAGTTCAAATGGAGGAGATTGCTAAAGGATTACTTGAGTGTGGGCGACCCTTTTTGTGGGTCATACGAGTAAAAGAAAACCCAGAAGAAGAAAAAGACGATGATAAACTAAGTTGTTTGGAAGGACTGGAAAAACTGGGAAAAATTGTACCATGGTGTTCCCAACTTGAGGTCCTAACACACCCTTCGTTGGGCTGTTTCGTAACTCATTGTGGATGGAATTCTACATTGGAGTGTATAGCTTGTGGTGTTCCCGTGGTAGCGTTTCCACATTGGGCTGATCAAGGGACTAATGCAAAGCTGATGCAAGATGTGTGGAGGACAGGCCTAAGGGTGAACCCAAGAGAAGATGGCACCGTCGAGAGCGTCGAGATTAAGAGGTGCATTGAAACAATAATGGATGGTGGGGAAAAAAGTCAAGAATTGAGAGAGAACTCTAGGAATTGGAAGAATTCTGCAAGAGAAGCCATGCAGGAGGATGGTTCTTCCACTAAGAACTTGAAGGCTTTTGTTGAGGAGCTTGGGAATTATTGTTGAAGTCAAGAATTTACCTCGTAGGATTTAATTTATTTTCATTTTCAGATCGTTTACCCCGTTCATTTTCAGGCAGATTGCTCCATTAGTGAACTATTAGGCACTCTTTTTAAGGGTGACTTTTTCATCTTCGCTGTCTACGCACCTATCATTCAATATTTTAGTCTTTTAGTCTTTTGTACCGAGAATGTTGCGAGAAAATATGATTTGTGTTTTTTTCTTTTGTTTATTATCCCTATAATATCTCAAAAAGCACGTGGCTTTCTTGTCTATGTAAATGGGGTTACTTTTCATGAGCATTTTCTTTTCAAAGCTGTGTATTATGGAAATTGTCACCAACTGCTGCAATCTGCAATTATTGTTGGAGAATAATTAATTGAAGTAAATTGTTGAATTATAAAATGTAGAAAGTAGAACTTATCGATCGAGTCTCATGACAACACGATAACTTAAAGTGAAATTACTTGCCTTTAACTACTGCAACATGTGTTGACAATGACTCTCAGGATACATCAAACAAACCACATATGCAACAATTAAGAATGATTTCAAAACTCTTAAGTATAATTTAGAATATATACATAAATATAAAACTCGAGTATGAAAAATTACAGAATATGAAAATGTTAATTTCATTTTTTATGTAATTTTTACAAAAGCAGATGTGTGTTTATATAGTCAGAATAAATATAACCGTCTCTAGTATGATCCAGAAATATTTGCAATTTTTAATGGGTTGTTCATAATGGATTGTTTAAAAACGATCATATTTTACTAACTAATTTAACCATTAAATGAATTCAAAAATTATTAAAATAAATAAAAATATTATTTTAATCAAGGAAGCCCAAGAGGATGTGAACCAAACCCCCTATCTCCAATACAAATTTCACACTTTTAACCATTGGAACACTTCCACCAAATTTAGTTATTTATTTCACATAATATATTTATTGTATAAATATCTAACAATTATTTGGTTGAATATAAGAAGAGACAAACTTGATCCAGCACTATTAAAGAAGGTGACAAACATACGAGTGGTCCATCTCCATATTACTCTTATCATAACAAATTATGTATTCTCTGTGTATGAATCGGTAACTTATTGCATTACGCCTTCAAAATTATTATGCCCTATTGGTAGTGATTAAAATTTAGATTTTAATTTAAGTTCAAATCGACAATTAATTTTAATTATATATTTCATGGGATGCACAGCTTTTCAACCACACATTTTATCAACTTTTATTAAAATCTACTAATTTAAATTCTCATCAAACAAGGTTTGTATATCATATTAATATGATATTGAACCTTTTTGAGTATTGAAAGTCCGTTCAAGATTTTTTCAACTGATTCCCACCAAATTCATTTTTTATTTTCTCCATCTTTTCAAATTCATATTATCATCTTAATAGTAATTGTCAGAATTTAATATTTCAATGGTTAAAATTGATTCATTTTCAACCTCTACCAAATAATTGTCTGTTTATTTTGATTCAAATATTTATCTTATGTGTTGGCAGACAGGTATTGAAAGTTGAAAATTCCTTTTTGACGTGCCTTCTTGAAAATGTCGATACCACCTAACTAATGGAGATGCCTTCACGTGGACTAGCGGTACCATATGTATTAGATTGATTTGTTTGGTGCGTTACCTTCTTGCTAAATGATAATATATCATAATGCACAATTTGAATAAATTAACATAAACCAGTTCGATGAGATGTGGCCTTTTATTTTGGACTTTAAGTTTGCGCCAATTGCTTGATGCCAATCAAGTAATCTATATGTTGCGTTAAAAATAGATCGAATTGTGTCATTTTTTATGACCAAATACAAACTTTCATTATAATATAAAGCCACAAATTTTAGGCACGAAATGAAATGAGGTATACAATCATCTTAGTACCAATTGACTCTTAGTATCGAATAAAACAAACGAATGAACTATCAATCTCTAAACATAAAATAGCATGAACCATACTCTACAACTCTAAGTAAGAGCTACATTATTAGAAATTAACCTATCACTCTATGCAAAAACGTTACAAAAAAGGGATATCTCTAGACATAAAATAACACAGACGGTACCCTACGTCACGAAAGAGCACTACAATATAAAATATTAATGGACCACTCGAGGTGGAAATTTACCTGTTAATATGTTGGATAAGTTGAAGAATATCTACCTTAATCGCACCAATTTATTTAGGAGTTGGCATTTTTTCTCTAAATCGGTGGAACTGGATCAGAACTGGGTAGAACCGATCAGTTCGATCTGATTCCTCTATTATATGGGTCAATTTTGGGACTGTATGTCGAGACCGATCAGTTTTAATCCGATTCTCAGTACTGCCTTGATGATCAATAGTGAACTTTCTTCTCCCGGATTTCTTTTTTTTTTGCTTGTACTAAGATACACTAGACTTGGAACACTAGACCTTAAAATTATATTACATTAAAATTTTATTTTCCATACGCTTCTTCTCTTACCTTTAATGGGTAATCAAAATTAGAATCTATATAGTTTTATAAATATCTTATAAATTCATAGTTTTAATGCAACCCGATATAAAAAATATATATATATTTTTTAGTTCAATATTTCATAATAATTCAAATTTCTCGTTATTTTCAAAGTGTCGGCCATAAAAAATCAAGATCCTTGAGGATTACTAGAGATAATCAGGTTATTGTTATTACTAAAAATAATCAAGTTATTGTTACATGGATTTTCGTAAAAATTAATTTTTGATCGAGATTTTACCATTTATGATGTATTACATAGTTTATTCTTTTTTTTCGCCTTCATGAATTGATCTTGAACTTTGAAGTGAATTCTTCTTTGTTGTCTTCTTTAATTGATTATTTATATTAACATATTATAAGAATAATAAGTGATTTCATACTCTATTTTTATCTATTTTCAATTTCACAAGTAGTTTCATACTTTATTTTTATAATTTTTTCAATATAAAGAATCGGACCAGACCGAATCGAAACCGGTTCGTTGGTTCGGTTCGATTCGATTCGGTTCTATAATTTGATGAATATGATAATTAACAATTTGATTCAATTAGTCAATTTTTTTCATTGAGAAGATGAATACGAAATAAGTACAATGTAAAAATTTTCTTAAAAAATATATATTTTTTAATGAATGATTGTAATAAATTAAGTACCAAGAGAGAAATAAGAAATTTTAATAAATATAATGATTAACAAGTTTGATTCAACAATCAAAATTTTCAATATGAAGAAGTAGAAGAAATATATGCAATGTAAGTTTAAAAAATCTTCTTCAAAATATATCTCTGTTTTATGAGTAATAGAAATAAGTTAAGTCAAAAAAGAGATGAAATTTTTTGATGAAGATATAATTAAAGAGTTTGAATCAATCAAAAAAATTTATATGAAAAAATAATTAAATGAATGTAAATGTAAGCTTAAATAAATTTCTCAATATATCTCACTTTGATGCTCTTGGAAGTCTCGTGAAGAATGGAAGAGAGTGTATATTTATAGAGTTCAAAACGTCAAAAAATATGTAAGATCGGATGACTCGTCCTTTGACCGCCTCTTGTCCGTTTGACCAATATAACCGTTAGTACGGCAAAAAATCAGATGTCAGAACGGTCAAATTTTGGGCCGTTGAAAACTTCCGATCTACCGCCTGGTAGTTTTGGTCTTTTTACATTTATGCCCTGTTTAATCCGATTCGAAAGTTTTGAATGATATGAATTTTTGGAAAGTATTTTTAACTAATTTTTCAAGATAAAAAAAAATATTTTTCAAGTTCAAATATCATTTTAAAAGTCATTTTTATATTTGATCAAAACATTGCATTAGAGTGACTTTTAATTAACAAAATTATTTTTAATGTATAGAAAGATTTTGAGCTTAAATATTCATTGTTAAATATCAAAGTGTTAGTACATTTATACTTTATCTAAGAAATCGAGTCTTTGATCTTACTCCAAAGTTTGACTCTTAATTTTTTAAATGTGTGACTTCGATCTTGACTTACTTCATGATTCCGATTTGTGATTGATATAGTTAGATATTTTGACAACCATCGATCAATTTTATAGTATACTCTGAAAAACTATAATCACTTAAATTCAACTTTTTAGTAACTAAGATTAACTTGTTTATTATATTCAAAACTTTGAACTTATAACCAACCATCTGTCAACACCTATGACTCTATTTTAGACCTAAATTGAAGTCCATAAATAGGAATATTTCATTCAAACAAAGGGAAGGCTTGAAGGGATTCACAAATTACATAGATTAAGCCATAAACTCTCAAATTTGTAGTGCTAAATTGGGATTTGAATGTTGGCATTCATCTAGTGGCCGATAAATTTACAATCATCCAAGAAGAGTTTAACGATCCATTATTAAGAATTGGGTGTCAAACAATAATCACTTTTGTTATTTTCTTCCTTTATTGTAAGGAAAACATGTGATTTTTTAAATCCTTTTATTGTTTAATTTCAAAATTATGAATGGATTTATTAATTAGTTTTTAGGATGAACGATGTAACTTATATTTAATGTTTATTTAATTTCAAAGACTTTATGTAACTTGATTATGTGTTGATTATTTATTGTGTGTTTTATCGCAATCAATGTTTTTTTTTTATCATCAATTGATTGACTTGGAAATTATATTGAGATGGAAAAATGATGTATTAATCTAGCTCGTACAATAAGTGACTTTATGTGTTATAAGAGATTGAGAGATAATTATATGATATGAAATCTTGTAGAATTCCTGTTGGACAATTATCTGTATAAATTTACATAGAGATATAGTAAATTTGGATATATAAGTAGGGTTACTTTAGCTTGAGAGAGATCAATAGCTATGGTCGATTAATTCGATTGCTGACACATATGAGAAGGAGGCTGAATAATATTAGATTCAGTATTTGTTGATTGACCTAAATGAATTCTAGATTCATAGCCACTTAATCCAATAAGTTTTCTTGAGTCTCAAAAATGTAGATTAGTTTAGTGTAGTTTAGTTATAACTTAAACACTTAATTTGATAATTTATTTCTATATTAATTTGGAGTAAAACTAGATTAGAATAAAAATAGATAGTAATTATTTTCTATGAGACAATATTCGAACTTTTAATCCACTTCATTACTTCTCACGACCTGTACACTTGCGAAATCACACCATCAAGTTTTTGAAAACGTTTCCTAGGACTAATTTTTTTTAAAATTCTAGCTTTAATTTAATTTCTTTTTTTCCTTGTTTCCCTTGTCATCACATCTACATTTTTTTTTTATGGGAAACAAACAATGTGAGATGGGAGATCCTGAAATTGATGAAGATGAAATGCTTATAGAAAATTTCTCTGTCCGCCATGTTTTAAAATGAAGGGATATGATGCACTTGATGAAGTTGATGGTGATGACTTGCCATGGGAGACACTATGGGGACTACCAGATTTTCAAATACAAAGTTTAACTGAAGTTGATGAGGATGATTTGCCATTGGGATTACAATGGACATTACCAAGCTATCAAGTATAGGATGAACAATACAATCAATATGAGCAAACATACAATTCAAGTTAGGAGCAATACCCAAATCTCTATTGGCCGAAATGTAAAATATTGAAAATATCACTAACCCTCAACATGAAAAGGAGCCTTCTCATTAAAATTTTCTTATGCAGTTGCCCGAAATTTCGGATTGTAGATCGATCATTCAACTAGAAGAACCAACAACAAAAGAAGAAAATACATAGACCAATGAATTAATCATAATGGAGCCAATCGAATAAGTATCATTTAAATAAAAAGAAATGAACATGCTTCTTTCTAGCCTCATTTTTTGTTCAAATATAGAGTTTGTAATTAAACATGATGAACTAATTAAATTATACGTTGTTGAGTTCGAATCAGGATGAAGACAGGTCATACTAAATTGAGAATGACAAGGTCAAAGTTTGGAATTGGAAGAAAATTACAAATTGGTGCAAAGTCAACTTAAGCAAGTTAAGTTGGATATTCAAAGTGTCATGAAGTACTAGCGCAAAAGTCGACTTTGAGACTATAAATCAAGAATTTAATGAGAAGTAACTCATTTTTCTAGCATTTAACTCTTAATTTTAGTTGTTGCATGGCATATAAATATGTAGCACTTAAGCATTTTTAATTATTGTCTAGCTAATTTTTTTATGTTTTATATTTAGGATTGACATCCTAGCACCACAGCCAAAAAAAAAAAAAAGAAAGAAAGAAAGAAACAATAAAAAAAATTAATAAATTAAATTTCGTTGACTGCGATTTGGTTAAAGGGCCCGTTTGCCGCTCTCATATGCAGTGAAAAGTAAAAACTAAAAATCTAAAAACAATTTAAAAAATTAAATTTTTTTATTTTAAAATTTTAATAAGTTTTAATTTCAAATCTTCAAAATTCTCTCCCTCCTTCACGTATTGGACCTCCAAATTCACACACACACCAACTTATGTCATCATCTATATTCAATGTTTTAAAATTATGGAGAGTTCAAGTTTCACTCAAAATATTAATAATTATAATGAGGAGATTATTTTTTTCCAACTCTTCTATATTTTTTAATATTAAATTGAGATAGATGGGGTAGGCAGTTGATATGTATGACTAATAATTTGATAAGATCTTAAACATTTTTGCTTATTAATCGTTGTTAAGAAAATTGGCACCAAGAACAAGAGATCCCTTTTGAACGAAGAGAAAGGAAAAGAAATAAATAAATAAATAATGGTTCTAAAATCTAAAGGCCAATTGCATCGTCCAACAATTATCTAATGAGTCTAAAATTTCTCTTTTATTCAATTCTACATTTTCTGTTTTATAGTGTTAAGTTGAGAACAATGTAAGAATTAAGCTCAGGGGTTAAAAAATTTAGACTTGTAATTTAATATGCATGAATGTTTTGTGTGTGACTAATTTAGGTCTAATTTTAAGTTAGAAAAAATTCGAAAAATTAGTAAAAGAAAAGATATATATATATATATATATATAATTTTATTGTGTATGATTGTGTGCGATTTGACTTAAATAATGTGGTTCATATTCTATGATAATAATTTACTTATTCATGATCAAAATTTGAATAGTTGCGTGATAACTCTCAAACTTTCAATTGTTACATAGTTTCCATTATGTTATACTCAATTTTGAAAGCGCAATTCATTCTTGATTGCATTTATGGATAACTTTCAAACTAGTAGAGTAAATTTACTAGCTTGAAATCTTTTAAAACTGTAGTATATTTTAATAATAAGTTTAGGGTGATCAGATTCATCCAAAACCAAGAACATCACCACTTTACTTTCTTCAATTATTATCGTTGACCAAAAAAAAAAAAAAATGAAAGGCATTGCATTAATGGTATATAGAAAAAAAGTTATCTACATTGTGAAGCTAATTTTAAGTTAATTGACCATATTTATCACCAATATTTAGGAGATAATCTATCCAGAATGAAGACTGTCTATAATGTAAATCTTAAGTAAATTTCATCACCAATGTTTACAGGATAATCTATCGAGAATGAAGACTGCCTACAACGTAGAGCTAAAACTACATTAGAAAATAAGAAAGATCCCAAAAACAAAAGAAATGAACATTGAAACACATCAAAGAGTGTAGAGGCAATAACAAAACAACTATAAGCATGTCTTTGTCTGCTAAATCATGATCAACAATTAGGGATTTAGAGAGTGGTTGAGTTTATTATGCTCACATTGTAATTGCTTCTTGCATTATAACACTCCTAAACTATTAAAACTTTTTATCTGATCAAGATTAAAAATATATGACTCAAGGCAGAACACAAATTGTTGAAGACATTACAAACACCTTAACATGAAATCCTAATATTACAAGTACAACATGAGATATTGCAGAGAAGAGAATGATGAAAATGAAAGTGAATTATGAAGAAGTTTAGTTCTCAAAGAAGAATCCAGCTTCCCTTCCCGAAAATGGGTGACAGAAGCGTCGACAGTCTCTCACAGGCATGCGGGCCCCGTATGAATAAAAAAAATCCAAAAGAAAGTGGGCCCTCTCCCCTATTGTGAGTGTTCGGTCAAGTTGCATGTCAATCGTTTTCGATCAGTGTAGCATGGTTGCTCAAAGAAATCCTACTTATGTGCCCAAATCCTTAAAATTATATGAAATTCAAATTTAAATTTTAAAAATGGTATTTGTGTCATTGATATAAATCAATTGCAGTGCGCACTGCCTTTTGCCATTGATAATTCAAGCATGCACGCACGCACGCACGCATGGCTGAAGTTCAGTTCTCGAAGAAAGCCTATTTATGTGCCCAAATCCTTAAAAATATATGAAATTCAAATTTTAATTTTAAAAATGATAGATGTGTCATTGATATAAATCAATTGCAGTGTGCACTGCAATCTGCCATTTAAAATTTGAACTTCTAAATCATAGCAAGCAAGCAATCACCTTTTTTTTATAAGAATTTTACAGGAATAAATTAATTTGTTAACTTAAAATCAACAATAAACAACAAATAAAATGAAATATTCAAAATATGTATATCAATGAAAAATGTTCTAAACGATCACTTAAATACACTAACTGAAGTCACTCAGCGGCTAACATTAATTGAATTTGAGTGTAAAAAGGGGACTCAAATTAATTTAAGAAAGAAAAATTAAAAGATATGATTTTTATCAAAGCATTGTACCAACGCATAGCATAAACCATAGTTATATATATCACATGAGATAGAGCAGTAGACCATTTAGGGAAAAAAATAACAATGTACTTGACAGTTAAAAATAGTGAATGAACCAAAGGGCAAGGCTAAATTCATAAATGATAACATAAATACATACATGATAATTAATAAATCAATGGATAGTAGTACTATTTTCATGACATATAAGTCATAATTTATAAACCAAATGTAGTTGAAACCATATAACTAGAAGAAGATGGCTTTGGGGGTCACTGTGGTGCATCATCAAGTTTTATAGAAAATCACTCAAACAAAGCCACAATAAAATTTTCTTGAACTCACGCCTCCTATTTTATATAATTGGGCTAAAACTATACGAGTTTTGTGGATATATTGACAAAACTTACATTGATAATGTGCTATCAGTATCAAATACAGAGCACCCAAAATGTGTGCAAGATGTTTAGAAAGCAGGGGAAAATTTTGACACAGGAAATGAGTGTGGAGTGCACTCAAATTGGCAACAATATTGATACATATTCTCACTTTTGTAACACAATGGAATGAGTATTCCGAATCTAAACTCTGTGGCACTCCCAAAAGCACCACACTCACACGACACCAAAACAGAGACCAAATAACATAGCAATGCAAATCCAACGAAGCAAAGCAAATAATCCCATGAACAAACCTTTATTGAAATATTTTTATGAACAACAAAACAATTGATATATATAATTTCCTAAACTCTCAACTTTTAGTGTTCTCTGTTTGTTACACCATAAAATATAGAGTTTTCAAAAAAAAAAACACTCACAATGCATAAACTAATAGAAATTCATGAAAAATTCTTTATTTCATAAAAAAAGATTAATCTAAATATTGTGGCATATGTAAAAGTCATCAGAAACTAATAGAAATCCAGATAGGAGCAAGAGTGAACGTCGAGTATAAACGGGTTGGATTTTAGGAGGAAGACTAAGTTTTGATTTAGTGGAACAATTATTGAAGGTTTTGAACGTAATTAGTAGATTTAAAAAGAAAAAAAAAAGAGAGAGACAAAAAATTATTTTTGGGCCCCTAAATAGCTGGGCCTGACCGACGGTCTCTTGGACCTCTCCTCAGGTTCAGCTATGGGCAAGCCAATACACGAACCACTTGCAAACCTGATCGTGCGAGATAACGAGTGACTCGCATGACCGAGTCATTTACTAGTAGGTTTACATGGCGTCATGTGTGGTCTATTGACCACACATGTCCCAGTACATCTGCCATTCAGGGATGAACTTGACCCAATACAAATTTAATAGGCCAAGTTAGAGAAAAAGAGAGATGATTTGGATGTTAACTTTGTAGAACATGGGTCAGCTGTCGATTTTTTTTAAAAAAACGCATAATTTTCCGTCGACATTCCAACATTTCTCAAACTCCAAAATCCATTTTTCTCCAAGACCTAGATTTGCCATTTTTACCAAATAAATTCCTTTTTCTCACTAAAATGTGTCGATATCAATTATCGACTTCGATATCACTTCTAAGCTAACAGTCTCGTTATTTTTTCTTGGGCATTGATATCTTCCTGTATAGCATCTCTAAGAGGGTGTTTGGTGGGAATTAAAATTAGATTTTTAGTGAATTTTGATAGAAGTTTTTTAAATGTGTGGTTGAAAAGATGTGGAACTCATGAAAGATGTGGTTAATATTGATTGTTTGACTTTGACTTAGATTAAAATCAGATTCTAATTAGGCGCGAACATGCCCTAAATAACTTGTCCTAACTTGATGGTATTAGATTTTTCTATAATATGTGAATTCATTGTTGGATTTTTATTTTTAGGGATATTAATGCACATTATTGAAAAGAAAATGCATTTTATGATGTGATGTGATGTGATGAAAAATATGTGGTCTAAAACTATGGAAAATTTTTGAATTTGCGTATAATATTATTTTATTGAAAAATGTGTAGTTGAAAACAGTATTGAAACAATGAATTTTGGAAAGAATGTGGATTAAACAGGGGCTTATTGAATTGATTATTTTCTATTGTGATTTAATGCAATATTGAGAATTTGTCATTTTTTTATTAAAATTGATTGTGTTTTTATGGTTGAGATTCTTATTTAGAATAAATTAACATTCATTTATTTGTTGAATTTCATGTTCAATGATCATGAAAAAAATATTTAAACGAAAATCTTCATTTTCAAGCAATAGCAAAAAATTGGTGATACGAGTGTTTAAGAAAAAATTTAACTTAATTTATGATATGACAATGAAGATTGTCTAAATCTACCGCTGGAATCGTGGTTCGGCTCATTAGTGGGGCAGCAGCTCAGCTCACTTTCCATCTTATTATAGATAGACTTGGTTTAAAAAGAAAAATGGAAAATTGACATTATTCTCCTTCACCCATTTTGATTAATGTCCAATTATAGTAATATTCATAAAATAGTTGAATACATACATTAGCTGGTGGTTTCCATTGTTACTCAATGTGAAGGGTTTTATTTTGAGGAAATTAGACATACACCTGGTTTTAAAATACAATTTTCATAAATCGGGTATCTAATTTCATAATATAAAATTCGGGTTTTAATTAAAAATTTTAATTATTAATTATACATTTTTAATTCCCAATTTTTCATCCACCTTCTCTATTCTCACTATCGCTCTCTCTGCCTCTTCTCCTTTCCTTCTCTCCACCGCCAATCACCC
>CAIGRP010097553.1:0-60016 GCA_903798385.1 Fraxinus cuspidata
TATAAAAAGTTCATTCACATAAACAGTTTTTTTAACTATTTTTTATATTGACTGATTTTCAAATATCATTTTTACAATTTTATAAAGCATTTCAAAATAACTTATGACCCACGTTTAGCTGTGACTAGTTTAATAAAATGTGTGGTTAACAATTGATAAAAATTGTGGAACTATAACTTAAATCTTTATCTTTTTTTTTTTTAATTAAACCAAATATAAACTTTGTAATATAATTTGTCCATTAGGAAGCCAACCCTTCAATTTTCAAATTTCTTACACAGTTCTTAAACAGAGAAAAGAATTGGTCTTAATTTCAATAGCTCAATATCAAATGTGACAGCTTGAAGTCAACACTTGTAGTCTCATTGAATAAATGGATTTTATCGTAAAAACTTATATATATATATATATATATATAAGATTTCAATTGACTTTAATGCTATGATTTCCCTTTCGGTCACCGTCCATCACAAGAATTAGTCCTTGTTGGGTAGGAATTGAAATTTATAATTTTATTTAATTTAAAATCAGAAATTAACTTTAACCACATATTTTATGGATCTCTCAACTTTTCAACCACATATCTCATCATCTTTTATCAAAATCTACTAAAAATCTGATTTTAATCACATCCAAACATGGGCTTAAAATCACAAGAATATGAAAATATTTCCGTATTTTTTAAGAGAAAAGAGAGAGAGAGAGAGATCGATCTAGCTTCGTGTTCTTTTCTTGTATAAAGGTAGAAACAAATCCTTTGGTTTTTCAATTTTTTTTACCTAACAAGTAGACCCATAGATATTAATGACCATATAAACCAAGATTTGAAAGTAACATAGTAGTAAGCTGGGCTGTTCTTTCACGCTATATCTATTTATTTTTTGACACTAAAACCACGTTTGGTATGAATTAAAATTCGAATATAATAACATTTTATGGGATCAACTACTTTTTAATCACACTTTTCATCAATTTTTATAAAAAATTATTAAAAATTTGATTTTAATCAATACCAAACAGGACATAAATTAGCTTCTTTATCTGGATGAAATTGGTGGCTCTAATTGATTTGTGCAATTGTTAGGTAGGAATTTAAATACTATGTAGATCAAGCTGTCAACTTGTGTGTAGAACGATTATGTACCACAATTCTCATAAGCAAATCTTCTTGAGATGGTTACATTTTTGAGATAGAATAATTCTCACAATTTAAAGTTAGTAAAAATAGTGTTACATTCAATAATTCAACACTATGAGAGGACTGCTGATTTGCGCAATGGCCGTGGCTCTTTCTTGAAAACCAGTGACATACCAAATTTATTAATCAAATATATTAATCGTGTTCATAGAAGGACATATATCTTTCTTTTCTATTTTGATCGAATTCTATCGTATAATTTAAGAAAAGAAACGATACAAGATTTTAGACTCACATTTGGTTTGATTGAATTTAAAAGTCTTTTTCTTTTTCTATAAAAAGTAACATGGACCAAACATTTTTTGTTGTTTGATATCATTGAAGATATTCATTATAAGATCTATATGTGTTTTTACAGGATCACCTGTCGTCTTTCAAACTTGATTGAAATATTTCTAGCATTGCTTTCTAAAAGCAATATGTCTACCAATTTTAACGGCTAAATTCTTATAAAATATACTAATGACATGCCCAAGTTGTCTTCAAAAGTTGTCTGTTTTGTCTCCTAATTACCCTTCAAATAAGTTATAAAGCTAGGATCAAGTCACATCAAGTGTAACTTTAACAATAATCACATCAAGGCTTTAATATGTTTTCATGCCTCTCAAATATGTGTAAATTTCTAGTTATACTACGTTTACATGATATGATAGATTTACATACATAATACATGATTATGTCAAATTTTCTTTAATCAAATCAAAAGAACTTTCACATTCCCTTTTTGACATATCATCTGTATATAAATTATTATGTAACAGCTTATATACAAGTAATATTATTTCTTTTGTTCTGGAAAAAAAATTTCAGATCTTTTGCACAAAATAGTAGCAAATTAGAAATTTTTGGAGTTTGACGTAGCAAATGTTTATAGAAAAGAACGAAATCTCACCAAATTCAAACTTATTGATTTGAAATATCAAATACCAAGATAGAGAATAATTTTGAGAAACATCTCAAAAATCTTTATTAAACTCAAATGCAAGTAATTGACATAAGATTTAAAACTCGTATTTAAAGCGGTAAATAAAATCAAAATAATAACTAAACTTTTAGATAATGACAACTCTAGATAATGATAAGAATTAAAGATAATGACTAACTTCCTGCGCTCTCCATTTTATGAGTTTTCTAAAGATCTGTTCGAAAGTTTGCAAAAAAAAAAAAAGTCGACTTGTTTAAACTATCTGGTTTATTGGGTTTGAGCAAAACTTGATAGGTTCAAGCGGGACAATGAAGGTTCAATTGTGCATTTATCTAATTATGTAGATCCGTCGTACCATGGTTCGATTTATTGGGTTTCCGATCAAACGGGCCGATCTGAATGTAATAATTATGCTTGGTAGCATCAATATTCTACCAGTAGGCCAATTAGAGGAACTATCTCCAAATTAAGACAGCAAATATTTTAAAATATAGAAGAACAAAATTTACACCTTGTTTGAGCCCTATTAAAAGGTGAGAAATGTATTTTGAAATAATAGATTGATAAAGAATATGTGGTTAAAAAAAATGAAAAGTTTTGACTTTGCGTGTAATATTATTTTATTGAAAAATATTTGATTTAAAAGAAGAGAGAAGAAAATATAATTTGGAAAGTGTGAATCAAGGGCTTGATAAAAATTATTATTTTCTTTGTTTTTGTGCTATTAACATCCTTTATTGGTTTATACTTGTCAGTTGAACCCACTGTGATAGTCTTTCTTGACCATCGGGTCGACTGATGATCCATTGGGCTGTATTTTATTTGGACCCACTCATAGCCTTATAGGCCCTATTTTGGTTCTTGAAGAAAAAATAGCGATATAAAGGGTAAAATTATGCCACCTGTACATAAAAATGATATATAAGGAATTACATAAAATAATGCGGAGTGAAAAGATTGGATAAAAAAGTTGATTGTGACATTATGTAATCTCTTTTATAAACATTTGTTTATATGTAACAAGATCATAAAGAGTAATCCCTTGTTTGGTTTAACTAAAAAAAGTTAATAAAAATTTATGTTAGGTCAAAAATTAATTTGAACCACAAATTTATGAAATCAAAATTTTTATCAATCTTTCAATCACATAATTTATTAACTTTATCAAAATCTACTAAAAAATTATTTTTAGCAATAGGGACTCATTTCTATTTCGATGTTCTATATATTCAATTATAAACCTACAAATTTTAATTCACCTAAAGTTCCATTTTAATTATGTTGAATAACATAATTCATCACATGCTAGGAATCAATATTACTAATTAAGAGCTCATAGCTAATATATTTTTTTCAATTCTTGAGACAAAAAAAATGATATTAATTTTTAAAATTTATATACTTCACATATTTCTAGATGTTTATAAGATGTCAAACTATGAAAGCACCTTTGTTGATAATCGTTTATTATGACACCATCGTGTCTCGTATAATATATATTTATTCCTAATAATTTTCTTTTAAAAAAGACGTCATTTATAATTGTCTAATAGAAAAGGAATGTCGGTGGTTAAAATCAATTTAACTTTAAAAGATTGTCCAATTCAATCAATTCTACAATTTTGATTGATCTTACTCAAATCATTTATACAAGTATGGTATGATTTATGTACTTAAATGTAAGGACTTTCAAGAACGAGAATTTTATAATACGTTGAAGATTTTCGTGCGATGATGATCCATGTTTAATGTATCTTAATAGTTGAAATTGGGTATGACACCCCAATAAATACAAGATTCTTGGGAAGTTAATCTCAACTTACAATATTCACATTCTTAAAACTGACTAGGATCGTGATCATTTCTCATTCAACTTGAACAAGTTGCTCAACACTTAAGTTAATCTGAACCAGCAACTAGGATTTTCTGAAAATGAACTCTTCCATTGATAAGGCCATGGTATACTTCACATGATTCTTATGTCTACATGTATATGTAAATATGTTTGGCAAAACTTATAATTATTTATAAGTTGGTCATAGTCTTCTTTAGAACCTTTAATTTTTACCTACTTTTAAGAACCCACTGCTTATAATAGGGGCGGATCCACGAGCAATGGACGTCCCAAAGTTGGGGTTCGATTAAATTTATGAAATCGTTTTCAAGTAGTGAGTTCAAAAGTGACAATGAGACAGACAGACATTTCACTCGGCACATGATGACTAGAAGAATGCATAGGACACGAAGTATAGTCTTTGAACTCTTCATTGTACTCCACGACTTCGGACTTTGGGGAAAGTTTATTTTGATTGTGTATCATGCTTTATTTTTGTTACTAATGAATAAAATGTACCACCTAGAGTGGTTTAATTAAATTAAATATAAAAACATGGGCAGATTTAGGATTAATTAGCTGGGACTTGCAATCCGATAATTATATTCACATTACAATTTTTATTTCTTACACCACATTTTAATTGCACTTTATAAAGTTCTCAATCTTTAATTATTAAATCACTTATGTCCCTAACATTTTTTCATGACATTCTTATTCTCAATTTTTCATTAGTTAACAAATCTTGTATCTGATGACATTTTCTATCCAAAAAGTCCGTTGAAAGGGTGTAAAATGACTTACTTCCCATTGTATTTCTAAAAAGTAAATAAATGTAAAAGTGCGATAAAATATTTTCCCTCATTTCAAAGCATGGAAAGAAAATATTTTGATAGAAATCATTATTAATGACGAGTCGTACTAATTAATGGAATGTTGGAGATAAAAATACGGTGGGAAAAATTAGGAATGTAAATGCTACAACAAACAAAGATTGAGAAACTTAAATACAATAAAAATATGATACAATAAATAAAAACGGTGATGTCAATATAACCATCCTTCTTCTAAAGAGAATTTTGATGGTACATGGGATATAAAAAGACAAACATGGGGCAAAGTGAATCTTATCTTAAATATTATGCATATTTGATACAATAAGTAGAAATCTTTGATTAGTTATTCTTAAGTCAACCATTTAGTAATTTTTCATTTCAAAATATGTGTCTCATAGATGGTCCCTAGTTCTTCGAAACGATATCAAGAATATAGTTTGACGATCAATATAACTCGAAAATAAATCAAAAGAGGTGAAGATCACAAATTACATTCAGTAAAATCATCTCGTGTAACCATTTTATTTCAAGTCGTAAATTTAGGTGACAATTTTATTTCAAAAGAGGTGACGATCAACCATTTTTTCCTCGTAAATTTAGGATCGAGTCGGTCCAATTCTTTCCCCTTTCTAGTCGGTTCATTACTAGATGTACAAGAATATATTAAGCAACTAGAACTTTAAGAGTACACGTGCCACGTACAACTCACGAGTCTCCCTAGTCACTAGATTCCATCCTTTATGAACAAGAAGTTCCATTTCATCAAGGATTCTAGTTTGATTCATGCACCAATGTTACTAATATATATCTGCTGCAAATTGCAGTATAAAGCGAAGCAATTTGATATACCATTAAATGCAAATACAAGAAAGCAACCCTCATCTGTTCAATACACAGATATCTTAACCTGTAAAGCTGATCCTCATCGTGAAAAGAAACTAAAATGCTGAAAGCAATGCATTCATACAGTCTATGTTTCTTTAATTAATTTGTTCATCAATTTTCTTGAAAGCCTAGATTCTTTCACATGAGCTATAAGCACACAATTATCCTATATATACAGCATTTTATACGATACTTCTTATGGAATCGACTGTCGAGCTTAACTACTTGATCGAGATAACATAGTTAGAGCATTTGAAGAAGAAATTCATCTCTTTCTATAAACATGGTAAGCATAGTTCAACTCAAGAATCTTCCTTCTCCTACTTGCACAATCTTTTTTATGGGAAAAAAAGTATGGATTATTTGTCGATGATCATATGTATCTGTACTCTATAATGTCATAGGATTATAGGACATGTTTTGTCGAACTACGGTCGCAGGCACACCTTATGTAGACATAAATAGGTTCGTGAATGAAATAGTGATGCAATCTGAATGCAAGAGGTAAGAAAGAGAGATGTAGTCCAAAAATAATTCGGATTGGGAGTTTCAAGTAATACATTAAGCCCCTATTTGGCTCTCGTTTTAAAACTCATTTTTCTTCAAACTCATTTTTATCCAGACATTTCATTGGACCCACAACTTTTATCAACTTTTCAACAACATATTTCATCAACTTTTATCAAAATTTACTAAAAATATGATTTTTAGCCAATCCGACTAGATTTTTCAGTAATATAGCAATGGACCATATACGTGGCGACCTTAAATGTAACTGACCTTAAATTTATAGAAATCAGACTTGGTTTGTTAATGGTATAAATGAGTTACTAACAAATTTGCTTCTTCTATCGTATCGCAGAGTGGCCAGTTGCTGCGAAAGACTGTATCCGATGTTACAAGCGAAATAAACAAACTAGGCAAGGAATTGGAAACCATTGTTGAATTGGATGATGAATTTCTTCAAGCTGCAGAATGTGAATGCTGTGGCCTCAAAGAAGAGTGCACAAAAGAATACATTACAAACATCAGAAATTCACATTCTGGTAAATGGGTTTGTGGGCTTTGTTCTGAAGTTGTAAAAGAAAGATTAAAGCATGAACCCGTCATAACCATTGAAGAAGCTGTAAGCACACACAGAAATTTCTGTCAAGAATTCAATTCTACCACAAGACTTAACCCTAAACTCTCCTTGACATGTGCTATGAGGAATATAGCCAAAAAAAGTTGTGAGAAGAGAAGAAATAATTTATCCTCATCAAAAATGATTACTAGAAGTTCTAGTTGTGTTCCAAGGATTGATTATAACATGAAATAATATTAGGGTTGATTCAAGATTTGTAGTCTTATCACTTTTAGGTGACATTATGTAATAGATAATATGCGAAGATACGAAGTTAATTTATGGTGTTGAAACACAAAATTTTAAATTCTAAATTGTTCACTCAGTAGATGATTTATTTATATTTATATCTAATCGTTAACGTGCTTTGTAACATCCTAACTGGATTCATTTTGTTTTAATTTGAATGGTTTAAAAAGTCGTTAACCATTGAGGTCAAAGTCAACCATTAATTTTAACCACACATTTCGTGGAATCCACAACTTTTATTAACTTTTTAACCACAAATTTCATTAACTTTTATCAAAATCTGTTAAAAATTTTACCAAAAGCTTTGTCAAACAACCCCTGATTAAAATTTGGTTCAAGAATTTCTTATTATAAGGAAAAAAATTTGAAGATAGTTTTTGGTAAAATTATCAGTTGCTTTTTCATGTTCCATATCAACAATTTGATGCTCTCCAAGATCAGAAACTCAATACAGTTGAAAGAGGTTCATACCAAGTAAAAAACTTTGTGAAATTTAAATGGGGAAAAAAAGTGTTTCAATCCCTTTCCAATTTTGGTGCATTTTCATGCATACGAGGGATACGCATCAAAGGTTCTAATACCATGTCAAATTTCTCCGTAAAACTTAAGTTATTCAAAGGAATGACTAAATATATAAATATTTATATTTGTACTAATCTATAGTAGGTTATAAGCAACTAGAATACTGTTTTATTAATTTGCCTAGTTTTAACTTTTAACCAGGTTGGTATTGAACAAAATGTTCGTAGCACAACAAACTAGAGCCACATATAGTGTATAAACTCGCATGTTAGATTAGATCAAATTCGACAAGATTAAAAAATAGAGACGTATTAGAATGTAAAGTGTCAAATGGATGTGACCGCACCAAAATACCTCTAAAAATATTTTTTGAAAGCATCGTAAGAATACTTTTTCTCTTCGTTTCTAATAAAGTAAATTTAAATCCACCCAAACATGATCTTAAATCGGCATTTTGGGAATTCTGATATAAACTTCTAAATTTATGTTTATGTGTAATTCCTTGAATATAGCTTCCCCGGTTGATTTTTTAAGATGAAATTCCAGAATTCAACGTATTGTCATCTTATTTAGCTCTTGTTTGTTTTGGATAAAAATCAGATTTTTAGAATTTTTTTTAATAAAAGTTGATGGAATGTATGGTTGAAAAGTTATAGAATTAAAACTAATTATTAATTTAGATTTAGATTTTAATAAGTTCTTTTAGTTAAACCAAACAAGGGCTAGGTCTAGTTCCACCTCATCTCTTCTTTTAACTTTCCAAACTTTTCTCTATGTCAAGTCTTTCGAGTTCGATTTCGTATAATCATACGTATAAACAAACTAGGTTTTTGTTAATATCATAAAGTTTTCATTATTTGGCATGACATGAAGCTTGGATAGCATTGGACTTTATTAAGGAAGAAAAAAGGTTCAAATTTTGCAAACTACCATCTAATCTTATTCAATACTACCAAACGTGTACTCTGAATTTTTATTTGCTATGAATTCCATGCACTCTGTGCTTGTGAATCAAAGTTATTGACAATTAATGAGATCTGATATGTTAACTAATAATTATTAAATTAAGAGGACATTAGGAGAATTTTTTTTGTAGATTATAAGATGTGGGTCTTATGATATTTATAAATAAAAGGTGGATAGAAGTTGTGACCTGTGAATCTTATAAAATGTGTGAATAAAAATGATATCGAGTAGCCAACATACTTGAAAAAAACTTTACCATACACACTATCTTCAGAATAAGAATTCTATGCCCCTAGTCTTGTAAAGATAGTTCACCTTATTATGTCCTATCACAAAAAGTGGATAAATATACACATGAACGCAATAAATTTGTTCATTGATTCGAGACTCAAAGATGAAGTTCAGTTAATATCTAACTTGTGAATTAACCAAACCTAATTTCGACATAGAGATCGAGTAGGGTGTGGTCCTCAATCTTAAATACACTAGGGTACATGTTCTTTGTCAAGTGCAATAAGTGCATTATGGTCCCAAATTTTTTTATTTCCCAAAACCTTTTGCATTCTATTGCTTAAGTTAGTAAAAAGTTGATCAAATATGTAGCTCTCACACATGCAAAACAATCTGCTTCGGACTCCAAATAATTAATAATGGACCTGCATGTGAATTTAATTATATTTTATTTAAAAGGTTTAAATGATGCAATTGGGGGTAGGCTCTGAGGATTAATGAGCTTGTAATCTTAATTATAATTAGGGTGGTTGATAAAGTATAGGGATCTTACACATAAATAATTTGAATTTGAATCACTTATGTCGATCCAGTGTGATTTTGAAGGATAATCTTAATGTTGACCAAGTGATATTCTAACCTAATATTTCGATTAATACTCAAGTTTGAGTAAATATAATAGGATTGATTTCGAAGGTTGGTCTTACCTTTTCGAGTTGAAACAAATTTCAAAGAATAATCCAAGCTACTTTGGAGCAAATTCCTCCATTTAAGGTTTAAATCGGTGTTTGTTTCATTTCCCGAGTTTCTAACCCTTTTGGTCTCCACCTTACTAGTCGTCGAAGGAGACGGGGCAAAGACAATTTATGCGACTTAAGCTACTAAAGACAATTTAAGCGACTTAAGCTACTAAAGAAAGCTAGTTTCAAATTCAAAACATTTTATAAAATTAATAGGGCCAAACTACTTTCAAAAACCTCGTTTTCGACTTCAAGAGTTAAGGATAAACAAGAAAATTGTATGCTAAGACAAATTCTGGGGAGTACAGGCCAATTCATAGAAGGGGGTCAAATATGATGAATAATTTAGTTTTCCTTAAATTCTAACATGATGCTTAAGGTCAGACAAAAGACCAATTGATGAACATGAAGCATAGGCAGTGAGCATTTTCGCCTTCGTCCAACACTTTCCACGCTACTGCTCTCTCGTAGGAGATTGGTCGACCCATACTCGACATTGCGATGCCACCTTGAAGACAGGCGAAACCCTGCCAAAAGCATAAAACGAGACGATGACTTGAGTTGTTTAAAGAAATAAGCATTTAAAACAGGAATGGATCCAAGACCAATTACAAGCTGGACTAAATGAAGGGAGTTAGAAAAATGGCAAAAGATTCGAAAGGAAGTTAAACCTAACCGAATTTACTGGGTCGATTAATGAATAGTCAATTATATTCGAAGAATAATACCTGCTGCATAATCTGTGGAAGCTCGGCGAAGAGTGCCTTTCTTCCATTGTCGTTGAAAATCTTCTCCAGCGTAATGTCTTGAAGTGCCACTAAGGTAGTCTCGAGCATATCGAGTCCAACCTGATTTGCAAATGTGAAAACCGGTAACGCCTGCATGCAACGTAGATATGTTTATAATTCCGCGAGCCTCAAGAACTTGTAAATCTATGAATGATGATACGTGGTCTCAAAAACAAAGAGAATAAATATGAAACAAATACCGAAACAATCACATTTTATCGGACCCATAGCTACTAGACACAAGAACACTAGTTCACAAAATTCATAGGAGTTTTTTCATGTTGCAGGTGAAAATAACTCTTTTTGGACATTCTATTTTTTACAACAAATAATTGCATATAATTAATAATAAGAAATGCCCAGATTAGTAAGGAAAGAAACAATCAAACATTACCTTCAATGAGCAGCACAACACAGCATCAGAATGATGCCAAAGTGCTTTCACAATGGACTCACTTCCTTCGCTGCCGGGTTTGAGTAGCTCCACACCTAAGAAAAATCTGCAAAAATCGACGATAAGTTGATAAGGAAAATGAATTTATGACTACAGAGTTCTTTAGACAGATATAACTTTCTGCGGTAGAACAAAGTAAAAACACGGTAATGTTGACAAAGTGTCCTAAATGTAAGGAGAGAATAGTGGGAGGATAAATAAACTACCTATAGCTTTGGCAAATCCACCGCGTAAGTGTTTGTGCTTCTGGTGTACCAGGTGGTGGCCGCAAACTAGCCTGAGGACCAAGATTAGACGGGGAGAGTGCCAATGCCACCCTCTGAACAGATGAAATGATGCTGCGAATGTATTGTCTTGCCATAGCTGCTATATTTTCCTGAAGATGGATCTCAAATGCAAATTGAAATGCTATTGTCATGACTGATTTTGCACTGCCTAAGTGCCTAGAATAATCACCAGATGCTCTGTTTCCTGCCGGTCCAACTTCGAGAGTCGATGCCAAGTCCAGTGTACGGTTCGGACTAGAGGTATCCTACATTTTTGTTTTTGATAGTATATCAGCCAAGACTCCTTCAATGTTATCCAATTATAGCGTACAAAACAACACTTACTGCTTTAGAATCAAGAGGAACTATGCGAAAACCAGATGGAAGAAGGGGAGCATCATCAGAGAAAGAGGCATCGATTGGCGCAAATATTAATTCTGCGCAGCTGCCAACGGCATTTTCGTCCACTCCACTGCAGACCTGATCGACCAATATTACGATGATTATTAGCTACATACAAGTATGCTAACGCCGAGTATACAGTAAGATATTACTTTTCAAGTTAACTACATGATTTTAGCATGGTGTTATTGGATTTAACCTTAATCCCCAACTCTGAGCTAATAATTAACAAAATCTGAACACAAAAATCAATGTGTGGAATACCCTATATACAATATATTTGGAAAAGGGAAAATTGTATAGTATAATTAGGCGACACTGTCCAACACACGGTTGCAACTGGATTTACAATGACAAAAAATGGACTTTATCAGAATAAATCAGTCCTAGATGCATGAATTTTCACTCAGAGACCTACAACTTACTTGCACAAAGAAGATGTCACTGGGCATAATCGCGTCTTCTCGAAAATGACTAACATTTTCCAGCCGAACCACTTCCATGAACTGTTTTAAACGAACAAAAAATAAAGCATCGTCAAACAGATGATCTCGCAGTTGATGTCAAATATCATGCAATGATCTTCAGCTGACAACTATTCTACTATGTAAAACCCAAGTTACTTGCCTCCTCGTGCTCAATAGTGTGAGCCAATGGAAGAATAGCCTGCCCACCAAAATATCCAGCTCGAGCCACAGGTAAACTACAAGGACCAGCCGTAAAAGCAGCAGATAAATAGGCATCGATTCCATTGTCAGCCCACTCTGATCGGTGTTCCCTCAGAAACCGTAAAAGTATAGCTGGAGGAACATTCTTGACAAAAGCAAAAATAGAATAATAATAAGTTATGATATATGACCAAAAAGAATATCAAAATGAAGAATTCAACAGTTAAGTCTTTGAAGCATTGACAATTAATGTTGATCAGTGTAAGACTTAGCTGAAGACTAAGAGGATAAATTTAAAGCCCTTCCTTCATTAGTTGTTAATTGTAAACTTAAGTAATGCATCAACTTGAATTACATAATTTTCTTATTATTCCAAACAGAAATCATGTCAAATATTCAATGTACTAGCCTTGATCAATCACAGCATTTTCACAGTCAGTCATATTCCAATTAGGCTAACACGCGATTGATCAAGGCATTATTCATCCACTACGAAGCAACTGACAGAAAGTACGTTAACGCCAATAGACAGAAATTGCAGAGCTAATCTCATAATTAACACATGATGGTAAGCAGATTTTGTATAAAATTGAAATTCTTACTTGTAAAAGCATGGAAGCCTTAGCACAGAGCACTGAAGTGCTCATGGATGGAAATCCATTAGCATAAGTAAGATTTGGGCCCATCAATTTTCCGGGAGACGAATTCACAAGAACAGCAACATCATCGATGCCATCACTTTCAATCATAGACCAAGCCTCGTCCGTGAACCCATTTACAGCTTCATTAAAACCTCTACACAATAAGATAAGTAACTTTCAGTGTGTAGGATAGAGTAGGTTTTTGTTCAGAAATTATCGAGTACTAAGTAATATCACTAAAATGGAAAATCACGCGAAAAAGGTTTTCCATTTACCGGCTCAATCTTTGACCAAGAGCTCGCAATGCGGCAGGTCTTCTACCCCAGCCGGTGACATTTGGTTGAGAAACTTCCTGGGAAATCTGCCTCAACTGGCGCAAAGCCTGGATAAAAGATTTTAGTCATTTAGGACACCAGATAGGTCGAAAATACTCCATATTTATTATTATTGGACAACGTTCCAAGTTATGGACAAACAACTTCGACCAATAAGTTATATGCAACGTGAAAATCAAGGGAGAATTGTTCTTATTGGGGGAAAAATACAGAAACACAGTCCTACCGCTAACGTGGTCCTCTGAGCAAGCAATGTTGATGACTCATAGAGTGGACGCAACACTTCAGGCACACTCCAAGGCTGAAAATACAAAAGATAGAAGTGTTAAATGGATCGAACTCAAGGAACTGGTCATCAAATATAATTAGACGTTTGGCTAGCATACCTCTAAATCCATATGGTCAACTATATGAATAATGGACCCACCACCTTCACATGGTCTTATTAAGTATCCACCTGGTAGAATTTCCGCTCTCACAAAATCCTGCACTGGTGGCATGCTAGGACCATTCTGAGTATTGTTCAGTGACCTTTCACATATCTATATGGAGAAATATATATCATATATTAATAATGCATGAATCAAAAAAAGAAGTTCAGGGATTTTCCCTTTATTTTGTGTTGTGCTTAAATAGTTTCTAAATGCCTACCACGAGGCTACCGTCTTCCATAACAGACGTATAGCGAAGTAACCAGAAGTCACGAGCTGGTGCCAAAGTAGTAGGAGCATAGAGCTGCATCAAATAATGAAATAACACTTAGTTAAAGGTTGACAAGATAGTGGACAACATACACAAAAAGATAAAATTCAACCTGCATGTATAGCAATTCAATGGTTCCACCATTTCCAGTAGACAGTACATTGAGGACATCAACAGCTCGGCAATCACGATACCATGAGAGCCGATCTTTTAGAATTTCAGCAACCTGGATCAAATGTCATAACTTAATATTATTTTGATAATGTAAACTTAATATAACAGAAACAAAAGACTAAAGGAATGATAGAACTTGTATAACTTTTCCTTATGAATATGAAACCAAACGATTTAGAAAATAACATCAGAGAATCGTGAAAATTTCACTGAATTATTGTTATGACAAACTTACTCTTGTAGGTTCTAGAGCCACAAGGCCGCACGCACGTGATGCTATGCCAGTGCAACAATGAGAAATAGTAATGATTCCTATGGAATCCGGACCAGGCTGCACATCAAAAGAACTAACAATTTGAGAATGATGAAATACATGACTAAAAATACAAAGCAAACCTCCAAATATCAGTTTAGAAGAAATCATCTTAAATAAGAAACAACTCTGTGTCTCTCAGCAAATGGAACGTCGGAGAAACTGAAAAAGAATGAGATAAGAGAAATGCCCGGAAATTGGAAAGAAGACTAAAAACCATTTACAATTAGAATGAAGCAAAGAACATATGAGAAACTTCCACTCTTTTCCTTTTACTTCTTCCTGGGTGAATAAGAATTGAGTTTTAAATGCAGAAAATAAAATTGTAATGGTGCATACTTTCGTCTAATGATGGGGAAGGTGTATAACAAAGTGCCAATGGATATAATCCTACACCTTTAATACGCATAACAATAAACGAATCCGTTTTCTTGATTCGTCAAGATTTTTCTTGCCCTTCTTAATTTCTTCAAAAAAATGGATATAGTGAAAGATATTACTTTTAAAAACTGAATCCAAAGAATGTCATAACCTTCATCCCAGGCATTTGGACCCACTCCACAGCAGTTCCAGTGGCCTTTGATAGAAACTCTGTTAAGGTCTCTTCTGCAATGGACAAAAGTCTGAAAAAATACATTAACAGTATGTTAATTATAGAACAATAGAGCAATAGACGTAAAGAAAAAAAGACATTTCCACTAACCCTGCAGGACTTGCATCCCTGGGGGGATGCTGAGAAGTCAAGTGTTGTTGACCACTTGTGACCACCGATTCACAACTATTATCCCTGGTGGCAAGGGTTGTCTGCATCAAAAGGAAAAACAAACCTATCAAAAGAACCGAAACAAAGACTAGAATAAGCATTGAGTAGTGTTAAGGCGCTTAAATTCCAATCTTCTGGCCAGTCTAGCACCAAATATGTCTGATATTGTTCAAAAAATTACCAATTCAACAGAAGTTAAAGAAAAAAGAATATCCATTTCAAGCCCCAAGAGTTTGGCTAAGCTTTAAAAAAATGTTTGAAGTTTCAAAACATATTTGGATATGTTACTTTTCTTACTTAAAGTAAAAAATATAACGTTTCTTGCTCTGAAATTAAACAAGAATCATTTTTCTTCACTCTGTTCAGTTCGTAGCTAGATCTACCGGAAGAAAGCAACAAAGAGTAGCCTTTAAATGACTATTTACATTTCTCCTAATGCACAAAAGCCTCGTGAGTTATTATTTCCCTTCCCGTTATTTTCTCTACAGCCGAAAAGATTAAATTAAATGCTTCCTCCTCCCTGCCAAGACGTCTATACAAAGGATTACGTGTACTTTCCAGAAATAAAAAAGGAAGGAAATTTTCTTACATTTTGTGTGTGTTGGCGGAAATAGCTGTTCTCGTATACTAAGTGTGAAACTTGCTTCTGCAACCTATCATTCTCTTCCATCAATAGCTTATTCATTGCAGTAAGCTTCCTATTCACAGCTTGAAGCCGTGATGACTCTTTTCTCTGTTTTTCCCGGCATCTGGATTAAAGAAAAATTGTTAATAAATCGCGAAAATTAATGAAGTAATCCTTAAAATTATGGTCAAATAACTCCAACATTGGAATTAAAGTAAAATCACTATAAATAACGCAAACACAAATCTTTCAAGAGTGTTCCATTATCAACATGAAGCTACTCGCTATTTCCCGTTTTCGGCGTAAAGAAGTAGACTATAATCAAGATGTTGCGGCTCTCTGTCAGTGCTACTGTATGATTGTGCTCAACATAATCGAATGCAAATAAGACCTAGCTAGTATGATTAAGTTCAAAACAGTCGAACAGGAACGAGACATATAATTTTATACCTTCGGTTCTGAAACCAAACTTTGATCTGCTTGGGCTCGATGTGCGAAAGGATAGGGCACTCCCGGATCAACTGCTGCCGGCGCAATGAACTCGGTTTAGGACACTCATGGTACACCCTTTCCAAAGCCTCAACCTGCTCAGGAGTATACCTCACGTACTTTCCATTATCCATCATCATTTTGCTACCGTCTTTACAGGCCGAAGTCACCGCCATCATCACTTCAAGAAATCAAGATTCACTCAAGAAAATTTAAAAAAAAAAAAAAGACTTCTTTTTTTCTTCTTGTTTTACATGAACATTCCAAAATCATCATCAAAACCCAGATTTCAAATCTCTAATACTAAATCCAGATATTCTTTTGATTAGTCTTTGTCTTTAGCAAGAATGAAACCCAATCTTGTGTTTTTCCTAAAATTCATCATCTGCTAATACTTGAAGAAAAGTAAACAATTTTTCCACTCAGATTTTCAGATAATCATAAACCCATACGATCATGTAGCTCTAAGTTAAAAAAGTGTAGAATATCTGTGTATGTCTTGTAAAAGAATGAGAAATCTAAAGAAAGCCCACAAACACTAATATATGCATACATGTGTGTACCTGTGACGTTGGTTGGAGGCAAAAGTTGTCGACTTGTTCCTTCAAAAGAACGCGGCGTCAAGCACTAAACATTGATCTTCCATTATCGGATCACGCAGAGTTGTACAGTTCCAATGCACAGAATTTTTCTCCACAAAAACAAAACCCTTTTCCCTATGTATTCAACCTCAACAAGCTGCAAAATAATTCGAGTATATGGGAATAAATTATGTCTATGTATAGGTTGAAGCGAAAGGGAATAGATAGATTGATAGGCGCGTGTTTGTGTGTTAAGAATGAAAGGGAAAAGAGGGGACAGAAATCAGGAGTGGGAGACCATTTTTGAGAGTATATCAGTCGGATGTTCTGCTGTTTGCTTTTTTTTTTTTTTTCTTGCTTTTGCTTTTGGTTTTGGTTTTGTTTATTGTTTTCTATGTATAATCCGTCCATTTAAAAAGATTCACCTTAGTGTTTCAATCTATCATTATTGAAGGCGTGTTTGTAGTAGCTTACGTTTGGCTGTCATTTTGAAAAAATTAATTTTTTCAAAATTCACCTTCACATTCTTCCGTTAAATAATTTTACACCTAAATAAAAAAAATCCTTATTTTTTAATCACATATTTTCCAACTAAATAATATTCAAAAATGCATTTGATCCAAAAATGAGGCTCAAACAAGGACTAAATAAGATATACTTTTTCTTTTTTCGTATGTCATATTATTCAAAATTATCTAATTTAAAGTCGTGATGAGTTCAATTTTTTTCTTTAGTAATGTCCATTATCAAATAAAATAAGGGCAACAAAATCAAAAGATCATATCAACAAATAGCTCGAGTTGACAAATTTCTTGAACATAACACTAAAATTTGTAGTGCAATAATAGTCACAATTATATGCAAATACTGTGTTGTCACGCACGTCTATCAACATTGCACTCCTTAAGAAATTATATCAATCAACTTCCTTGTATCTTTGATCCGTGTTTAAGATGAATCGAATGTGAATCGACACTAAAAGCCATCATACATTAAAGTATGTTAGAATGGTGTGTGTTGTCCACTACAATTGGGTGTGATGACATTTAACATGTGAGCCTAGAAATTGTGTAAGTGCATATCTGGTAAATGATCAAATATATTTTTTCGTCCATACATTTTATGAAATTCACGACTATTATTCAAATATGCACTTAAATGTGCGATAAATCTCAGGTCCAACATAACCCTTCTTTTCTATTCTTGTTTTAGTCAGAGAATTATGGTGTAATACTTGATCATGAAGAAATGAAAAAAATATATATTAAAATATTTGATATCATTTACTTTTTAACTAATGAATAAACTTTGGCAAATGTGCCTCTGCGATTCCTTGTCTTTAGGACCTCTCAAGTCACATCAGAATACGACACCGCATTAAAGAAAAACAAATCCCCAATCCAGTTTGTTTTGCTTTTCACAGTATAGTGCTACTTTAGGGGAACTTGTAATTGCACCTTTCATTTATTCTTTTCTTTTTTCTTTCTTTCTTTTTCTTTTTTATTTTTTTCCCTTCACTCGGTTAAACTTTTAACAATATGATATGATTTCCTTCATTCCAAGTCTCTATCCGCTCCCCATTTTTAAAAATTTATTCTTTCTTAATTTTATTTTTAATCGTGCGTCCTCAAAATAATAATTTTGCACTTGAATTAATAACTTTTTCTACTTTTAATTCAGATTATTCAAAAACGTCATTTTTCACAAAATCCATTATCAAAAAATTTAATAAAACACGAACTAGATATTTTAAAGGGAAATTAATAGTTCTTTCTAATTATTACGACTTTGAAATCTCTAAACTTACATTTTCCGTGCACTCAACTCATTTTAGACGAAACTTGTCGAAAATTCCGTTGAATTCTGTACATTTCCACTTTCGAAATAGTATTCTTGTTTATCCATTGTATTTCTTTAAAGGCTTCATCAATTCTTAACACTGTTTGATCTTCCACTTCCCTACTTACAAAATCGGGGACCGACCCTTATTCCAATATTAAAATGTTACTATAGTTTCCAAATTTTCTATACATCATTAGCATGTCAACACCCATTTTTTCCCAAGTCTAAGGTGGGGGTAAGTACGAAAGAAAAATGGTCCATTTCAAAGGGGAAAAAGATGAATCGCTTGTTGAAAATTTGAAGGATTATTTTCTGGTCATACGATTGACTAATCCAATGAGATGTATTCAAAGATGAATTACTCTTTAATTTCAACATTAAACGGCAGTCTTCCTTAAATTCTGCCACTAAAAATTAAAAGTTTGAACATATGCAATTTTTCATACCTTAGTTGGATTTCTATTTTCTTTGGTTGGTAATGGCAGAGTGCAGACCCATTCTTTGTGGGGTCTACGGACAGCGCGTGAAGGTCAGTGCTCCTCGCCACCAATTCAATTTCTTACACTTTACTCCATTAAGGAAAAGTACTTCTAAACTTTTCCCCACGCGAACAACGAATGGCTTGCAATCCACGTTTGATCCTTTTTTTTTCTTTTTTTTTTCCTTTTTTTTTATCAAAGAAAATTTATTTTTATTCACATGGTTTATTTTTCATAATTTATACCATGTTGATATCAAATTTAGGCCATGTCTGATCTCATTTCTTAAAATTTATTTTCAATTATACATTATATGAGACCTATACTTTTTATCAATTTGTGAACCACATATTTCATCGATTTTTATTAAAATTTACTGAAAATGTGATTTACAGCCATATCGAGCAAGGGCTTAACGATGTTGTGCACATGAACTAGTTTTCATGATAAATTGGTTGTACCTATTAGCTACCACTCTCAGGTAGACGACACGCTTTACTATTATACGAAAAATGATATTTTTTTTATCTTTTTTATTCTCGAACGAGAAGTTTAAGCAGTAGTGCGTTCTAAAACATGGAAGTAGTGTTTTTTTATCCGTGAAATTTATTTTGTTCAAAATAAAGTAAAAATTATTTTCTAAAAAAATTAACTTTCAGCCGACTCTACAATGATGCTACCAACCCTATTACAGAATTGATGAAACATGGACGCCGAATACGGTCAACGTACGATATTCATACGGTGAATCGAAATCGACGCGTGGAATAATCAAGTGGGAACACGAAAAGATGTTTGTCAGTGGGCCAGCTAAAGGCGTGGGCCGACAGGTTGTCGTGGTGGCCCATAAAGCGGCGGAAAGAACGAGATCTTGGGGTGTGGAGGCCCGGTGGACCCGGCTATATTCCACTTGTACGATCCTGCAAATTGATTCGCCGATCAGAAGAAATATTCGGAGCTGTCTCTTTTTAATAAATATATAATAATTATTATTATTAATTAATGCTGTTAGTTTTGTTACTTAAAGATTAATGGTGATTATCTAAGTGGGCTCCACACTTTACCAAAAGGTGTGGCCAAATCCACTTTTGTATAGATCCAACTAGAGGTGAAAAAAACCGTCAATCCACCGTCGAAATTATTAGTTTGAGTTCAAAATCAAATTAAAATGTTTGAAAATAATTCAATTTTAGTTTCAATAGTTCTCTTAAAATCAAACTGAACTTTGCACTGAGTTATAAAAAAATATAATAAATTGTGTTTGGGAGAAATAATATTTATGAAATCAATTTATACTTTAACAAATTTACAAGATACGTCTTCAAGGGAAATCATATTTACGACAATTTTAATCTGTTCTAGAAATAAGCTTAAATTTTACTGTTGAACCTTATAATAACTCGTTGATTAAAGTTTGTATCAAGACATATATAATAGTATTTTAACGTTCATAATAAAAGGTTTCAATTTTCAAGTGTAATACTTGGATTTCATACTGTTTTAACTCTTTATTTCTTTGAAAAGTATTATTTTTATGCAGTTCAAACCGTAGTTTGAAATCAAACTGGTTAGAAAGAAATGATCTTTGTTTGAAAAATGAAATTGTTAGGTTTTTAGCTTAAAATTCTTTGGTTTGAAAATAGTTCAAAAATTGTCTGAAACGAATCGTGTTTACCCTTAAATCTAATTAAGAATTTGAAGTTTATTATTATTATTATTATTTTAGTTCCTTTATTTGATGGGAGGAAAATGAATGAAAAAAAAAAAAAACACGATTTTGCTGACTCGGACCATTTACTTGGGCTTCAATTGTTGAGCCTTTTCCAGTACAGCAAATTTGGACAAATTTTGGGCGAGATTGTATCTATTATGTCGTTTTCAAAGATTTACTAGGAGTGACAACGGTTTGGACCAGTTACCCAGGCTCAGCTCTGCCCATTAGGCGAACTGGACTCGGCCCATTGATCAAGGGGCTAGGCTCAACTTGGCCTATGGGCACAGCCGAGACGTGGAAAACTATACTTTTAAATATTCGCATATATTGCTTTAAAAGTATTTAAGAATTCTCAACCATAATCAAGTATCAAGTCTCTTAGTCGTTATTTGATCTATCTTGGTGTGTGTGTGTGTTATTTTATTTTTTTCCTCAACCATAGTATAAAAACCAGTTTATTATAGCGTGCTTAAATAGTATTAAATAAAATTAAAGAGAAATAATTTTAATTTTTTTTAGTTATAATTAATACCGCTTATTAAACAAAAATTTAGGGTCCATTTGATAGGTAAATGTGAAAATGAATTTCAATTTTATGATAGTTGGAAAATAAAAACTCAACAAACCCATAAGAATTTGTTTTCCATGAAAACAAAGAAAATGCAGTTTAAAATGGTTGTACTTTGAAAATCGATTTCCATTTTCACGTTGCAATCAAACGATCAAAGTGAAATTTGTTTTTCTCGGATGTGACATTTTTTCATGGAATTCGTTGTAATCAAACAATGCCTTAATTTTTTTTGCCGCAGACTCATTGCCTTCATCTCGATGGTACTGTAAGTCTTCTCAATCTTCAAAGGGTATCAAATAGACATATATAAAATTAGGTGAAAAGATCATCACAAACATTTTATTTTTATTTTTTTTTCTACATGTTATTTGACACAAGCAGGAAAAAACAGGTGCGTTGCATTAGCGCACGTGCTCTCACGTGATTGAGAACTAACAAGTAAATACAATTGGATCATAGAGATATTTAATTGAATATAATATAATAAAATTTAGACACGAATCCCAAGAAACGATGTAATTTTTAAAAATTAGATTGTCACAATTCACATGCTAGGTCAGTTTCTAATAACATCTCCAATCATGGTTTAAAATATATCTCAATGTGATCTTCAAAGTGGTCAGAAATCTTTCCAATTGAAAGATTCAAAGGAAATACAAATTATATTGACTCATTTTAAAAATATGAAAGTAAAATAAGATAAATTATAAGAGAGACGAGACTATATTAAAGAAACTTCTTCTTCTTCTTCTTCATATTGGATTATCTACAAGTCCTTACATTGTACATATTTAGAGGCTTCAAAATGCATATATGTTACACGGGTTTAGTAGGAGGAAACGTAGAATTAAATCTTTTAACTTGTGAGTTTAACATGATAGTCGAAATCTGATATACAAAATAAGACTACAGAAACAAAATTTGAACTAAAAGATCTAAACCTTTTACAACCAGAATCCAAAGGCATAAGGCATCAAAGAATCGGGCTCAGATTATTGTACCCTTGATCAATCGCTATGGCCACACAAACCTAAACCACAAACGACACTAAGAATTTGCTTCAATGATTCATAAACCTCAACCCAAAGACCCCAAATCTATTTACTCACTTAAAATCACATATACTCAAAAATGTTATCAAGACACTAAAAAACACATCAAAACAAAAGTTTCAGAAAAAAACGAGCAGAAGCAAAGAGAGAAAATCCTAGCCTCACTCAAAAGTCAAACAATTAGAATGAACAAAAGAAACCCCAATAGGTTATATTTATACCACGTAGCGCAACCGTTGATCTCAGATTGAGATCAACAGCCCATAGCAACTAACACCTAATCAATTCCTTTCACAACTAAAGTTGCTACTCAGATAGACTTGTACCATTTTATTGGGTTCATGTCATGGGCCACTCACATGAAATTATCAGACAATAGATCTCTTCCCAACTGGACCAATTAGGCCCATTTATCATCAGAGCCCAGGAAGAATAATTTGGTATCGCAGTCCAACAACTGCCATTTAACTATGAAATAAAATGGTGATTATTGCATTCATCTAAGGTTTGAACCCCACCGAAATTATAGAAAAAAAAAATCCACTTTTATTACAATTTTACAACACCAACTAGCTTTAACACTATTCATACACTAGATCGTAACATCCCATGACCAATAATTACTGAAAAAATAATACCACATTTCGTCTCCAAAAAATATTAAGGGCTTGATTGGAAAACTTTTATAAAAAGTTCGTAGATTTTAATAAAATTTGATAAAACATGTATGTGGTTTAAAACTTGATAAAAACTATAATCCAATAAATATGTGATTAAAATTAAAATTTAATCAATTGAAAAATTGACGAACTTTAACAAAATTTTATCAAACAAGGTGTAAATAGTAAAAAAAAGCCCTTGTTTGACAACCATTATTTGAGAAAAACAATGGTTTAAATAGTGATTTTTAGGAGAATGCATGGTTAAAAAATATAGAAGTATTTTTTTTATTTACGTATAAAATATTTTATTGTGTGAATGCGTTATTAAAAATGAGTACGTAGAAAAATAATTTTGAAATAATAGTTGTCAAACATGGGAAAAGATAAAGGGACAATATGGTAATTACACATAATAATTATTTTTATATTGATAAAGACATTTTACTATTCCTATATTAAAAAATTTTAGAACTATCAAAACTTAAGGTTTATTTGAAGCCATATTTTTTCCTCTTCAAACGCAAATAAATCCTCCTCCTCCTTCCCCCTCTCTCTCCCCTCCAAAACTTCACTTCCCCAACTCTTCCTCTAACTTTCTCTCTCTACAATCTGTCCACATACTATAATTCTCATCATTTCTTCACAATTGTCACTTCCTTGAGCTCTGTGTATTCAACAAAATATACAATAATGGAAAACCCAGATTTTTTCCAAGGAAATTATGCAAAAACTGGTGACCATTTCATCATAGAAGACCTCCTAGACTTCCCAAATGATGATGTTATGCTCACTGAGGACACGTTTGATTCATCGGTCGGAGCCTCCACCGACTCCTCAGCAGCCACGGTGGTGGACGCCTCATGCAACTCCTCATTCTCCGGTAGTAGTACTACTACTGAACCTCATTTCCCCGGAGGTATTGGTGGCTGCCGGAGTTTCGCCGATGAACAGTTCTCTAATACTGAACTTTGCATGCCGGTAAATAATTTTTAACAGTTCTCTATGTTTATTTTACGTGCATATGGAATTTTGTTTTGATGGCTTTTCAGTATTTTCTACAAAGAAAAAACTATGCTTTTGGCTGAGACATTGAAAAAAGTTAAACGGTCGTAATTAAATGATTAAAAATATACACACGTGTGACGATGATTGTACATTCTCTTGTTTGAGCCCGTATTTATGTTAAAATGAATTTTGTAATAGTGATTTTTATGAAAAATGTGTGGTTAAAAAGTAAGAATTTTTTTTTATTTTTGTACAAATTATTTTATTGATGGAATGTGTAGTTAAAAATGAGTACAAAAAAAATGAGTTATTGAATAATGGGGCTCAAACATGTCTTAAATTGGAGAGACCGAACATTATTAAAGAAAAAATATATACATATAACGGAATGAATAAGGTATTCATCTAAATTGTTAACGATCAATTGTCTAAATGATCCGCAGCCTAGATGAATAACGTTACATTAACACAATAATATATTTTTCTAGTTTAGTATGGATCCTGCCATGTCTAATTTTTAGTGTCCGTTTGGTAAGATTTTTGTTTCTTATAGAAGAATATGAGAAATTTATCATATGTCAACTTCCTTTAAAAGCTTATTTAATTAGAGAAAACACTTCAGAAAATTATCCAGACATTTTCAAAAATAGATTTTTTAGTCTTATAAACAATTTTTGATTTTTTAAAGGTTTTATATAATGTACCTCGTATAATGTAAAAAAAGAAAGAAGGCTGCCACATTCTAGTGTTTTGAGTTAGTTAATAGTACAATTTTGATGCATATTTACAGCATGATGATTTAGCTGAATTGGAATGGCTATCAAATTTTGTGGAGGAATCATTTTCAAGTGAGGATTTTCAGAGGCTGCAGCTAATACTAGGCATGAAGGCCCGAACTGATGAAGCTTCTGAAACTCGCCTATACCAATTTCATCCCGAAACCACCACCACTACTATCGACACCACCCCAATGCTTAGGCCTGAAATGCCAGTCCCCGCCAAGGCACGCAGCAAGCGCTCACGCGCCGCCCCTGGCAACTGGACGTCCCGTCTTTTAGTCCTGTCACCAACGCCAGTTTCTAGTGTCCCGGCAATGCCAGCCTCATCGGAGTCTGATATTGCGACGAACTCCGGCAAGAAAACAATGAAGGCAGTGGCGATGAAGAAAGAAGGTTCCGTCGACACTTCAACCACTGAAAATGACTGTGAGGGGCGGAAGTGCCTCCACTGCGCCACCGATAAGACACCTCAGTGGCGGACAGGGCCTATGGGTCCAAAAACACTTTGTAATGCATGTGGAGTGCGTTACAAGTCGGGCCGGCTCGTCCCCGAGTACAGGCCCGCATCAAGCCCGACATTTGTGCTCACTAAGCATTCCAATTCACATAGGAAAGTTTTGGAGCTGAGGAGACAAAAGGAACTCACGACGGCTCATCAACACCACCAATTTCTTCATCAAAACATTATGGTTGATGTATCCAACGGTGACGATTACTTGATTCATCAACATATCGGGCCCGACTACGGGCAGCTGATTTAGATAGACTACTAGGATAAAATGTTTCTGACTTATGAATTTTTAGTAGTTTTCTTTCTTCTAATTTATCCCAAGAAGAAAAAGAAAATGGAGGCAGGAAAAGTATGGAATGTAATGTCCTTTAATTTGAAGTTTTATTTTTGCTAATAATATGACAAATTCTTGAATCCATTTTCATCATTCCTTTTTTTTTTTTTTCCCCTTTTAAATCTTCACTATATTTTATTACGAGTCGTATGGAAAAAGCTTGATGGGAGGCTAAAAAATTACGATTCGTGGACTTTAGTTCTCAAATGTTCTTTTTGCTCGTATAATTACCAACATTCGATACCAGACATGAATATTATACGTTGACCTTCTTCCAACTACAAATTAATTTTAATGTAGTCGACTTGATTGCAACTTCGACTTGCAATTTCCCAAAATTTTCCAGAGAATGTTTACTAGAGAATACAAATTTTTCTTTTCCGATGTGGATTTTTACATAGTTTTCTGCTACTTTTTAATTAAATTTTTAAGTGTTTGTTACTAATCTTTTTTGCAGGGAATTTAATTCTATAATGAAAATTTCCGTCCCTAAAGAGCAATAATTCATCGGTAAAAACTTTGATCGATGAAAATTTCAAGTCGATAAGTAGATTCATGAAAGTCTTGTCGATAATAGTTACCGATGAAAAAAAGTATTCAAATGGCATATTCTACTTTTTTTCCCCCACTGTGAAGATGCTATTAGCTAGTACTGTGTGGGATCCCATGCATCTCCGATCCATACACCTGCAACTTAATTGATTTTTAATTAATCAGATTCCCATCTTAATTAATTATTTTGCGGAATAATAATTTAATAACATTTGCATATATTTAAAAGAGTTGTGAAAAAGAAGTATGTCCCAAGCCACTCTTCTATTATGAAATTAAATAATTAGCCTGTGATGAAATTAAAATAACAGAGAGAACAGCAAAATTAGTGGTGGATCATGAATAATCAACTTATTTTGGGAAATAATTTATAAACTGCTGCATCTTAGCAGTAATCACATGCATGCCTCTCATGTATTATTCTTTTTTATCAGTCTTTTCACTCTTTTTCATTTCTTTTTGTTTACAAGTGATGAATTAATCGGATGGATTAGATAAAAACGATACATATAGTCGATTTCAAATTTATTGTGAATAAAAATTAGGATATCACGGTTGTTTATGTAAATTTATGACCGCGTGAATGTTTGATCAAGCTTAATGATTTACTAAGTATTGTACTTGTTTGTTTTACATTATAATTTCTTTATAATTTGAAAGTCAGAGTCGAGCTTTAATTTTAATAACCATTTTTTGCAGAACTTACTTATCAACTCATTTGTATCAATTTATGATTTTAGTAAATTTTAGTTTTTCCCAAACAAGCTTCCCCTATGTTTGAGTTTCATTAACTGTAACTTATCATTTCTAGTCAAAATCAAATGGAAAGTTACTTACTTTAAAGTCATTTTAACTTAACTATTACAATAAATAAACTCTTTCACTATTAATTTTTCAATCATGTATACGTAGAGATTTACAATTGCATAAAAAAAAAATTATCTATGAATATCCCTTTAAAATTTCTAATTTTACATCATTAAACGTAGAAAAAAAAAACTTTAAAACAAAGTACATGCATATTACATTGTACCAATCAAAAAAATTATCGTACACTATCGATGTCATTTATACAATTAATGAACATGTGTATCGTACCGCACCACGAGGATAACCCTAAATAGTTATCTCCCACGAAATAGAAAATTGTAGCTTCATCAAGAATCATTATAAATTATAAAGTTGAATATTGAAAAATATATTCATGATATGTATCTATAGATCTATATTTATCTTCAACTTTACTCTTAACAAAATATATAAAAAAATATTGAAGTTTTCAAGTACCAACTAGTGCATTGTAAGTGTCCTTGAAGACATTGTGTCTCAAGATTTATGTGAATATAATGGGCTCCCATGCATGAGGGGATATTTCCATGTTCTTTATAAAGGGTCTGTCTCCATTACACTAGCACCTTTTGTCGACTATGACATGGTCTCTTCCTTTATGTTCTTTTCCTAACATGGTGATAATGTGACTTTACATTAGGGCAAATTTTCTTTTCTCGTCCCTCATTTTTGCAGTGTTTTCCAATATTGTATGAGAAGGAATTGGCTATGATCTAACATATATTCTTTTATAGTCTCTTCCCATTCATCGTCTCCTTCATTATCTCGTACGACGTCATCAAATATTACGAACAAATATGTTCGACAAGACTACAACTACCCTAGATACAGAATGTACAAGATTGTGGTTTTGATTGCTTTAAGACACAAGTCAAAGAAGCAACAACAGTTAGAATGTTCGACCTTTAACATTAGATCTTACTCGTGGTTTCGAGTTAAGACGCTAATTTTAGACATTACCTAATGAAGAAGACAACTCTTTGGCAATAGGGAAAAAAGAGTCTAATTACTAGTATGTGTTAGGCTTTAAAAAAGTACAATTCAGGCCTACTATCATATTTATGAAATATTCGAAACGATGGTGGAAGTATTGAAATATCCGGTCCGATCCACCTAACGTCCAGACCTGCTATCATCTGATATCTTCTTTTATAGTCTCTTTTTTTACCTACTTCTTGTAATAACTTCGGCTGTTCAACCTTTACGTTTAGATTACGTGATTTAGAGTAGTAATCATAGTTACTTAACACGTGTTTGACAATCATTATTTTCAAACTTTTTTCTACACTCATTTTCAAACTCACATTCACACAATAAAATAATTTACACGTAAATGAAAAGTTTTTCTTACTTTCTATTCACAGATTCTCGTAAAAATCACCATTCAAAACTCTATTTTTTTCTTTTCAAATAATGGTTGTCAAACAGAGGCTTAATAAAGGAGACATCTATTTGACAATGCAAAAAATATGTTATCACATGAAAAAAGCGCGATTTGCTTCGCTCGTCTTTAAGGGTTAGTCATGCTAGTCTCAACTTTAGAAGTATAATATCGAAGAAAAGGCTTGTAAATCTAGCAAAGCCTGAACCTTGCCAAGCCACTATAATTTTAAGCATGCTAGAAACAAAGGGTGGCTCGACATATAAATGTCTATTTACAATTTTACTGTCCAAAGATACTCTTTTATCCACACTTTATTTAAGGTACATAATGTGTGTGTCGACTCTTGAATCTAGCATTGCAAGAATAGTAACGACGGTATTCAAAAGCAAAAAATAAGACAAAAACTTAAAAAATCTTATATATATAATATGGATAATAAACCTAGTGTAATATTAGCAAGGACAATTTGGTCCAAAATATTGTGTGTGCGCTTTCACTAAGGTAGGCTATTTGCATGGGCGAAGGGAGAGTTGAACACCAAACGTGCGCTTATAGTCACAATATTCCTCTTTCATCTTCCCCATTCTTCTCAAACCAAATTCAACGGTTAACATTTTGCTAAACAGAAAACAATCACATCTGAAACCTAACAGATAGAAAGGAAATCTCATAAAGTAATTAAAATTTGTAATTTGACTTCTATGATTCAAAACAGTAACACGAAAAAAGAGTATACTGTAATATCTTACGACGTTCAGGGTCTCTAAGGAAAGTTATTTTCCATCTTGATAATAGTACAATAACCTTGACAAGTTTCAGTAATTGTCTGTCTGCACTCCATGAGAAACAGGAAGAGAATTCATAGTCGTTGACAATGGTATATAAGCCATAACCGTGAAAGAACGACTTCAGCGTCATCAAAGCAGGCGCAACTTCCCCGTTACTGAATCCACTATGGATTTATTCCCTGTTCAATCAAGAAATTGACATGAATATTTTACTACAATCATATGATTAGCAAATCATATGAATTAAAAATGAACTGCATCTATCAGTTCCTTCTCTGATTTGAGTGGGCTGGTACATAGAATATGGGAAAGGCTAAAGGTAATTTGAGAGCTTCAAATATGACGGGGATCTCGGGATGAATTGTTTCTCGCTTCTGTTATTGGTTCTCATGGACTTGAAGATGTAACTCGTGTGCTGTTAAAAAGTTTCCTGGTTCTCCCCCTTCTTGACACGCATCATTTGATGACTTGGTGCATGGATGTCACCGAGTCAATTGGCATAGGCTTATGCATATTATTAAGATTTATAATTTTATATTAAAAACTTGGCCTTCGTAAGAGGAGTAATTCAAGTCATCTTTATTTGATGTGAGATTTATTCCTTAATATGCCCCCGCAGATAGCGGCTTGTTTAAGAACACCAATCTTGGAATTCATGAATTTTCTTGAGTCTTAATGTAATTGAATTACTCGTCTAGTTTAATGGGTTCAGATGTCATATTAAGATTTGAAATTTATATTAAAAGATCAACCTTATTAAGAGGAGTAACCGAAACTATCTTTATTCAATGTGAGATTTATCCATTAACACCGGTTGCTAAGTGAGCAGTCTTTTATCCAAGTATTGTGCAAGTAATTAAATAAAAGAATAATAAGAAGAAAAAGGAAAAGGAGTGCACTTGGTTGGTTCTATTAATTCTAATCTTTAATTCAATTCATTTATCATATGTAATGTTCGAAGTCACTGAATAAAGTATCAAACCGTTATAGTATTTCCATATTCTCTATCTCTCGACTACATGGTGGGAAGATTATATATATACACCGAAAGAGGTTAATTAGTTCTTAGTACTGATACTTTGCCTCCATAAGAGTATCCCCGAAAGATAACAATAATGTGAACAAATGAAAACAACAATTATTTGCTTATGGATGAAAGACGATTAAGACACTTATCCAAGAGTATTTCAAGAAATGTGAACTCAGACACCCATCTTGAAAATGTTCCATCCTAAGATGAAAGATGGAGATTTTCAATATATATATTTTTTTTTAAGCTAAGCCAAATTTGACTGCAATCTACAGAACTAGATACATGGTGCTAACAAATGAAAGAAAAAATTTAATGGAAAAACAACAAAAGTGTGCCAAGAAGAGATCTCAGGAGCATACCAGGTCCAATAGCAAGAACTGTCTTTGACCCAGCTGAAATCTGCAAAGAAAGGCCAAAATATTATAAATGCTGTAGAAATTTCCTTGAAAAAGAAGAAAGAGGGATTCCAGAGTCTATATATGATCTAACAAACCAAGAATGGAATACAAGAGATGTAAGACAATTCTATTACAAACAGGTTATGAATTATTTCTTGTTGTAGTAGGATTTTGTTTCTTGTTAGATTATGACTCCTTATTTTTTTAGGTTTTTGATTAATTAATTTTTAATATTTATCTTCCTTAAGCTATTATGATTAGCTATATAAGCAAGACTTTGTATACTTTTTCAATCATCAATTCGTTACAATAAAATTGTTCTCTACAAACTTTCAACTTTTGTAACTTTCTTTTTGTTTCAAAAATTTTCATTCTACTTCCGCACCAAAATTGATATCAGAGCAATGATATTTACCTGACCAAATGACTAAGGACGGGATTGTGGAGTCCGAGCCACCGATGATGAACAAAGGTTCACAAACATCGCAACAACTTGACGGGCTAGAGAAAACCTTTAATGATGGCCAATAAATGTTAACTGTGTTCATCGCTGAAGTCAGATGCAAGTGCGAACCTCGGAGACGACAACCAGGTTCGACAGGTCATAATAACACTCATGGTAACTCAGATCCCAATAAGCTTCCATCGGACAACAAGCAGCCCCGACTATAGAAGGAAGAACACATGGCGCGGAACCTAAGAATGCACGAATTCCTCTAATTGAACTCAACCCAATGGGATATTAGAGAAGAGCAAGATGCTACTGGTCATGATACCGCAATAGAGAAGCACGTATAAGTTGAGAATCAGAATCTTTTTTATTCCAATGACATAGAAATTAACAATAAACCCCTGTTTGATTTGGATAAAAGTTGGACTTTTGGTAAATTTTGATAAAAGATAATAAAATTTGTAGTTGATAAAAGTTGTAAAGATGTGGGTCCTATGAAATGTACGGTTAAAAACGAATTTAGAGAAAATGAGTTTTAAGATATGGGGTCAAACAGGGGCTAAGTATCAACTTCAGGTTGGAAAACATTCCTGTGAAGTTGCAATTATGGACATCAAGTCTGAGTTAGTAACTAATTACGAAGAAGTCAAAGGTGAGGTTTGTCAAAATTGAGAATAAAAGTTTCCTCAACTCTTCCAATGATAAAGAATTGCATAAGCAGGAGGAAAATAGTAATGGAATGTATTTGAGTTCTTGTACTATTTTTTGTATTGAAGAAGCCTGGACACTAGCATAAGATGAGAAATATGAAGAATTGAAGATAACACTAATGACCCTTACCAAGAGTGTATTCAAGGATGAGAAATTGAACCGTGTTTCCTTTCCGAAGGAATATCAAGTAGGAAGTGTCTGTGATGAGAAAAATAAAATGAGCAAGGTAGGAGCAATGTTGACTTCAAACAATGCAGCTAAGAATATAACGATGTTTATTGAACACATCAAGGGATGGACAATTTTTTGATATTAGTAGTTGCAGAATTTTTTGATTATTTTCCCCCTAATTAATTAATTTTCTCTTCTTCAACCAAACTTGAGAACGAGATTTTTTAATTGAGAGAGATTGATGTTGGACAATTCTATTACAAAATAGAATATGAATTATTTATTGTTGTAGTACGATTTTACTTTTTGTCAGATTTGGACTTTTTATTCTTTCAGTTTTTTATTTTTTATATTTTAATTACTTATCTGCATTGGGCTATTAGGATTAGGAGATTATTTTGCTATACATTTTTTCAATTATCAATTCATTACAATTAGATTATTCGCTACAAGTTTTTTTTTTTTTTTTTAACTTTCTTCTTCTAAGATTCTAGTTCCACTTTGCACCAACAAGTTTTTTCATGCATAACATTGAAATAACATTTGGCTCAAAACTCCCCGTGTGTCCCGGAAGTGATTGTATAGGTATCTATTTAATTATTGATAAGGAAGGAAGAACGGAATCATTTGTAAGGCACTGGATAAGAGCGGTTTGATGAAATGTTTTAAGTGTTACAAGAATTTTAAAAGGTCAATTCTACACAACGGGGGATTATAGCAAATACGTATTATGGTTTAAATCGTTAGGTTATTAAAGGACAAAATGCCCTTAAGATGAACATAACTGAAATGAGAGTGTTAAGATGGAATTGTAGGTATAATAAAATAGATAAGAAATGGGAACATATACAAACAAGTGGAGATGGCGTTTATTGAGGATACACTAAAGGTATTATATTTAGGTGGTATAGCTACATAAGTCATAAAAGGCTCCCACTCATACAAGTAATGAAATCTCAATAGAACTAGTCATAAAAGGAAAGGCTTGACCAAAATCTAATGTACTATTTTGCAATTGTAAAGGAGAGTTGCTTAGGATCTAACAACGAAGGCATGGGGTGGGGAAAATGATTCATGTATCTGACCTAAGTTTACTAGGAACAAGGCTAACTCCTAGTATATTTCGAAAACTTTCCTAGAGTAGCTTAATAATATTATCTTGATGTCATCTAACATTAGCACATATGTTAGAGAAAATGGTAGCTTTGAGCCTAACTAAAACTATGTGATCCTGACTATCTATTATGAACTTAGTAAGTGTTGTTTAAATTTCTCCATGGAAACACAAACACATGGATGTGCCATGCCATTCTACGTAATATATAGTACACTAATATATATCTCATAGTTGTTTATATATAGCAATCACTTAAAACACTATAAATAAGTAATTATGATCTTGGACTTCAAATTTATAGTTTAACCTTTAAAGTGATTTGAAAATATCACCTGTGTACGTCCTGCATCAGCGACAACAAACGTTGGAAGGCCAATGTCCTCGGCTGCATCCTTTAGCTTATTCCTGATAAAATAACCATGTTATTGTAATTCATGCACGAGAATACAGAGAAGATTCTGGTACGAAGGACAAGTATATTTAAGTCAACCAAAAACATTTAGGATAGATCACCTCCTTACATTTCTTGCTGATTCTTGCATGTAACAACTATTTTGGCCTGGCCACAAAGCTCCCATTGCCTCAAAAGGGACCTATGGCTGCATCAGGTGTTACTTCACATATGCTCACCAAATAATAATGTAATTCCAAAGAAATCATAAAATAGATGTTAAATAGACCGTGTTCGGGTAAGCTGAAAAGATTAATTATAAGTAAATATGTTAATAAATGACTTATTTTATTGGCCAAGTTGGAAACAACATGCTCTAAAACAGCATAGTGCCCAATACCACTTTGGCCAAGTTGGAAACAAAAAGTAACTTAAAAGTAACCTTTTTATTTCTTGAGCTTAGCCGAACATGCTCTAAATCAGTATAGTGCCCAATCCTAGTGGCACAATCATAAAGATTTTAATTGGCATTTAAAGGAAGTGAGATGAAGGGTGTTCTATTTATCCTTGCAAATGATCAAAAGCTGAAAAATGATACACAGAAACTTAAGGAAAGTAGAACTTATCATCGCTATTTAGTGCTTGTTTGGATATAATTATAAGTTGTTGAAATTATAATATGATAGAAACAAGTAATGGATAATGGTCAATATTTGTGGGTCCTACGAAATGTATGCATTAAAATTAATGTTTGACTTTTGATCATTAAATTATAAGTAACATATAATGTTACCCAAACATGCACTTAGTTTCTCCAAGAAAATGATCATATCTGCAGAGAAAAATCAATGTTATCAATGTGGGTTAATTGCTTTATAGCATAATTCTAGATTCCCCGTCGGCTTACCACATAAGAAGAAACTTACATTCTCCAATTTAACTACTTCAATTAATTGATTGAAACAAAAGAGGTATATATCAGATCAGGACAAGAACTGGGGTGAAGGGGAGTAGTGTTGAAAGGATCTGAGTTTTTTTTTCCCCCAGAAGAGACAAATACCATCTGTCTGCAAACAAATTCCTTCCATGTTACACACAAAGGGAATGCACTGTACGTGGTACTGGATAGAGCTGAATAGTATATTGGAGAAAAATTCAATTTCTTTTTCCACTTTAGTACTTTCTAATCCACCTTACAAAACATATCATAAAGGTAAACAGAAGGAGTAAATAATTTGGATGGTGGTTCCAATTGAATTTTCAGCTATCCAAAGAAAGGTAGCAAACTATAATCAGGTTAAGTTGTCAAGAATGTACCTTTGCATAAGTTCAGAATATATGCCGGTGGCAGCATCTGCATAGTTTTTAATAAAACTGCCAATTAGCTAGGAAACATCAAAATATACATGATCAACTTGGAAATCTTAACAATAAATAAATATTGGAGAATCTTACGAGCACATTGAGATGCAATCTTCCCCGTTCCCATCTTCAGGTCCTGCCTAACTACTAAAACCTGCCAACAAATTTCCTAAGTTCGGTCGGCAAACTTGTCAACAATAAATAGATCATCCGATCTTAAACTTTCTGTCCTTCGCTGCCAGTCTTAAACTTTCGTTCTTCCTATTTTGTGTTAATAATTGCTATCAGTAACACGGATTACTTGTTTAATCCATTACATAATTTCCTTCATTACCATACTGCTCACACCATATAGAATATTTCCATAAACTACAATATCAAGAACGCGATTCTTTTGGAAAAGAAAACAAATCTTTACCCTCACTATTAGCAGTCTTTTTCAACTACCCCTATTGAAGAATATCGCTTTGGCAAACTAAATATGATCCAAAATTTAAAAAATCAAAGCTGAAAACTACCAATAAACAAAAAAATGTATAACTCGAATGCACATTGTATAAGAAATGCTACATGATAAACAAACAAAAGAAAATCAAAGTCCAAGGCTTCAGTTAGAGCAAGTTTTTGTTGTAGTTTGCCAAACATAATTTTGAAAAATTACATTTTTTTTTACTAAAAAAATTCAACTTTACTACCAAAAGCAACTATTAAGCTAAGCCAAACACAATAGTAGACAGACCATTTTGAGTTCTTCATCAGTATTACTTGAAACAATTTTTGGTGACTGTTGATTTTGTCCCAGCATCGGCCCGCTGCTTTTCTTAGCATTGTATCCTTTTCCGGGCTTCGATAAGTCCAACAAAAGCCCACAAATGAAGCCAATTATGAGGCCTGGAATGAAGTTTTCGGTCTTGAAACTCACTCCTAACCATCCTTCTTCATGTTTCTGCTGCAGTTTTTTTTTTTTTTTTTTCAATTCAAGTAAATTTATAACGTAATAAAAATTAAATATTATAAAACAAAATAAAAGGGAATAAGGAGGGTTTTTGGGTACCTTCTTTGAGGGTTGAGAACGGTCTCTAAATGAACCCAACATTTGAGAAGATGGTAAATTGCCATAGTTGCAGGAAGATTAAATACAAGAAGATAAATACGTCGTCGTTTTGTTCTGTTTTAAGAGTTGCAGCTCAATGGCTTTAGATTGGTTACATATTTGGGTACTATGACAGGCCTTAGACCCACTCAATTAGATTTCTTTGGAAAAGTAGTGCGAAGCCCAATATAGAAAATGAGAAAAACTTTCTAAAAAGTCATACTGATGTCCATAGTTTTGTTTCCTTTTTTGCCACATTGGCATTAACCTTCCATTAATAAGCACATCTTGTCAAAGATGAAAGTAAAAGAACGTAGAAGAGTTATTTGCCCCTCATTTTTACGTAAATAAAAAAAAGTGATAGATTATTTTTCATTCGTTTCAAAGCACCAAATACAAAATTTGAACATAAACTATTATCAAACACCACCACGAGTGGGCATGGGCATGACTTGTGTTGGGTCGTTTGAGTCTAACCCGAAATCGAAGCCGACCTAACCCATTTTTGAAAACTTAACCAACACAAATCAATTAGAATTTCTTGGTAATTTCTAAATTGAAAAACTTGACAATTTCCTTTTTACAATTTTGTAGACATGTGAATTAGTAGAATTACTCGTTAGAGCGAGAGTACGAACGTCTTTGGCTGCAATTAAGTGACTATGGGAAACACGTCAAATATGGGTTTTTTGGATTTTTTATTTTCACTCACCGGTGAAACTCTATAATTCAATTTCGTAATTTTTTTTTTTAAGAGTAATGTTATTTATTATCACTAATGTCAAGCACCAATCTATGGATCAATTGCATAATATTAAGTAATGGATCCATTTTAATGCATTGATACATGATTCATTTAATTAAATCTATCAAATGTGATTACTTAAGCCGATATTCTAATATCACTTGTGCTAGATATAATTATTCTACATTCACAAATTGTTTATATCAAAGTCCACACAACCTTGGATTCAGTAGCTTTTATAAGCCCGATAAATTAATTGAATATTCTCAACTTATTTGACACTTGTATATTTGGTCCACAAATTTTTTATTGTCAAACATGCTGTTGATCGTGTTTGTGAAATGTGTGAATAATAAATTTTAAATCCTACGTCAATAAAAATTATATTTTATGCATAAATAATAAAAAAAACTTAAGTTTTGCCAAACACGCACTTGAAGATAATTTAGTTCCAGATATATATATACATACAATGTGATGGTTAAAAAACCATTATTTACCAGACACTAGTAATCGCAAATTTAAATAAGATGCATTTGAAACAGCAGGAATTATTCTGAACGTTTATTGAGTAGTTCCGGTAGCACTTGGTTGAGGCTTTCTCGAATCATTTCTTCGATCCTTCTCTTCATCAGCTTGTCTTTCACAGCACGAAGCATGTTTCGATGAAACATCTCCAGACGAACCAGTTTTCTACTATCTGATGACTCCAACATGTTCTCCCATTCTTTTGCAATGTCAAATGAACCCAAGTTCTTGAGTGAGGCCGGAATATCATGTTCTTGGAAAGGCTTACCGTAGATCGAACCATGAAGTATACTAGCGTATTTTTCTGTTATGGAAAGTTTCGACTCAAGGAGCTTCATCTCCTCCATTGCCAGAGATAATCTTTTATCTATTTCTTCGGGATTGTCTTCTTCAGTCTTCTTTTTCTGGACCTCTTCTGATTCATCGTCCCTGAAATCATCCGAGAGCGGTGGCCACGATACTAGAGTTGGTGCATAACAATCGACTGTCTTACCGTTTCCGAGGACCCCACTACGTCCCCTGCCCCAAGACCATAGTTTAAGTCCACCATCTGCTACAAGAACAGTGTGAGCTGCACCACATGCAACTTCCAAAGTTGAAGGAAATTTTGAATTGTGGGTGTCAGTACAAGGAAAAAGTAAAGGAGAAATAGCATCCCCGGCATCATCCCTAGTAAAAGTAGCATCGGGGCATAGACCGAGGCCCTTCTCCATCCCCCAAGACCACACTTCTCCAGCTGATGAGACAACGCTTGTGTGAAATAAGCCACAGTCGACTGATATTAGGAATATGCTCTCTGGCAGTCCTTTTACAGGTTCCGGAGATGAAAAACTTTTGGTAGTTCCATGGCCAAGCTGCCCTCTATCCCCTAAGCCAAACGTCCAACAAAAACTTTCTAAAGTGTCACTCGGTCTCTTTTTCTTAGCAAGTATTGCCGTGTGGGAAGCACCACATGCTATCTCGTATACCTCCCAAGGAGACCGTGAGTTAAACGTTTCTATGACTTCGGGTTGTAATCGGCTTTCATTGTCTCCCAAACCTAACTGGCCGTAGTTGTTTCCGCCCCACGAGTAGCATATAAGATCGCCACCTTTGTAGGTTTCTTCAGCGCTCACTAATGCCACGACATGCTCGTTTCCACATGCCACCTTAACAACAGTGTGACCATGAAAATTCCAAATTGGAATTGGAGCAGAACTGCTAACAAGAGAAAATTTTCCTTCTGAGGACTTTTTTTGCTCATAATTTGGGAAATTGCCCCACATCCATAAACCCCCGAGATTGTCGATTGCCAGGGACATCATTCCTCCAGCTTTGACAGAAGAAATCTAAATATGAAAATCAAGCAATTTTAAAGTTATTTGAGATAAAATTAAATAGATATATTTTGTTCCATCGTGGTCATTGAAGTTTGTTCCAAGGCAATGTCTATCGTGGAAAACCTCCATGTTGATGCCACATCATATCTCCGTCTTCTAAGTTGGACAATCCATTAGAAAAGAGAACATATTTTAATTGAGAGACCAAACTGAAACAAAGAGCTAACTTAAGTGACCACGGTAGAACAAAATAAAATCCAGCGACTAACACAACTTTATCATAAGCTGAGTGACTAAAAGTGTTTCGAACCCAATTCAGCTCATACCTTCAGCGCCTTCCCGCTCTTCAATTCATTACCTTGCATCGAGGTATCATGAGACCCCAATTCAAGGAAACCCTCTAATGTACATGGCACCAAAGAATTTTCTCCATTAACACCAATTTGGCCATCCGTGTAAGGATCAAGGAATACTTGTATCTTAGAAGAAAGTTTGCGAAACAATTGAAACTATACATCCGGATACTGGATAAAGTGTATTAAAGCATAAACAAGATTTATCAAAAGGATACAGACATTATAACCCCAGCCCCAAACAGATCCGTCATCTGCAACACGAGGAAATAAGCAATACGGAAGATGATGTAGAATTTTGCTTAAAGAAGAAACATATTTTCTATTTAAGGTGTGTCGTGTAGTCATTGACACTATATAAGTATGATACATTTAAAGCCTAATAATGGCATCGAGTGTATGATTTTGGATGGAGTGGTTCAATATAGATTTAGTTTCGGGAAAAAACAAGTTGAAATCTCGCCACCATCTATTTATGAAAATTGTTCTCATGTCAAGCTTGCACGTGAGAACATGTCGAAGACGAAACTTAAACAAATAAATTAATCTTTCTCATCATCTTATCTATTTACAAGTTCAAAAAGCACAAATCATTATAACCTGCAATGGCTAAACTGTGATATGCTCCAGCAGCAATTCCAACAATCTTGAGCTTCTCTTCTTTTTCATCATCAGAACCAAAAAATTTTACCCTGGTCGGGAAAAACTGATCGGCTTCTGAACCAGTGCCGAGCCGGCCAAACGTTCCTCTCCCCCAAGAATACACTCTCCCATCACCTATACATGAAAACCCCACTTAATTTAAAGCATCTTAATTTCTATTGAATAACAACTTCACAAGCAAATTGATCCCCAACCTTCGAAAAAGGAACACGTTGCACATTCATTTCCCAATTTAATACAATTTTCGGCATTAAGACTGTTAGTGCAACTATAGTGAAAGGTTGAGCAAGTTCTGCTGGTGAAATTTTCCCAATCTAAATTAAATAACCGAAAGGGTTTAGAACATTGTGAACACGAGGCTGGTGGTGGGAAGATAAGCTAGTAGAGTTACCAGTAAGAGCGAGAGTATGCGCTTCTCCAGCTGCAATTGAAATGACTTTGCGAGACAGTTTGCGGGTTTCCACGGCATTCTCCATTTTTCCCGGCCGGTGAAAGAGTTTCCGGTTTCAGTTCCGGCGTGTGCGTGCGTGTAAGAGATTTGGGTTTATCCCGATGCTGAAGTTGGAAATTTTCTTGAAAATGCCTTGAGCCTTTTGTTTGTTTGTGTGTTGAAATGAAATTGGCGAAATTTACAGGTCCTTCGGTTAAAAGTAAACGCAACACGTCTCCATTGTGTCTTCACTCTTCATTATATGTAAATTGTTTCTATCTTTTCAATTTTGACTTTTTCAAGTGTCATATCAATTATTTTTTTGCACAAAATATCTTTATCATCTATTTTTTTCTATTAAAACCTTGTAAATTGATGAATTTACTTGCATATTTTAATAAACAAAAATATAATTACAGTTAGATTCACAAATCTTATTAAAATTTGTAAACGAGTCTTGCACGAAACAATTAAAAGCATTCCAACCAACCTTTTTCCACCACCACCACCAATAAAACTTCTTGTTTTCTTCCATCTATGCACTCACCACACAATTAAAATGTGCTCGACATTTTCCCTAGCCCCAGCCCCTCATCCCGCCCCATTACTATCACCACCACAAACTGCCACCACCACCATGCCACACCTCCATCACCGTCCAATAAAAATGACTCGTTCTCAAATTAAACTCAAAACGCTCATATTTTCCCCTGATTTTGCACCCAATTGGGTTCGGACAAACCCTTCCAAAATCCCCCTTCACCTCTTTGGCCACATCCAATTTCTTTGTATTTTGCCTACAATTTTCAGGATTTTGTACATCTGTACGGTCAAATATAAGTAGTTGTTTCTTTTTAATTAATTTATCTTAAAATATTTGTTTAAGAAGGTTTCTTTTCTAGTTACAATCTGAAAAAAAAATGATCAATCAAAGTTCTAGTATTTAAGTTCCAAATTCTTTCGTCTCGATCAAATTGTTCACAAACTTAATTTTAGTTTTCGTTGAATGAAAAATTTAATAAGTCAACATTATCAAATTGATTTGTCGAGTTATATTGGAGTTATCTTTTCACACAACTAAAACAATTATAGGCAAATTGCATCAACCATGTCGCATTCTTGTGACTTGGCTTGATCGGATGAAATTGATGCAAATTAAAGTAAGAAATATATCTTTTTTTAATTTGAAATGATGAAGTTTTGAGCTATCGGGTCGCTTTAGATAAAGATAACATTTTTTAGGCCTTTGAACAGATATTAGATATATGTCCCAAGTTACGAATCACTATAATCTGTCATAATGTAAACCTAACGTGGCAGCAATGTTATCTTTTTCTTGATGATGACTAATATGGTTGTCAATTTGTAATTGGCAAAAGTTTCAAAATTAATTCCGTCCATTTTAAACAAAAATTTCGCTTTGACAAAGCATACCCGACCTTTTGGATAGAACGGCAATAAAAAAAAAAAAAAAAGTAGATGTTATAGCTATCGATAGTAGAAGGTAAAATTTATTATTATTATTATTTAAAAAAATAAACGCTAGAGGTCATTTACATTTAAGCAAGTTGTTGCGCCTCATTACCAAAACTGTAAGTCCACATAGAGATGTCAGTCAAACCTGGTCAAGTCGACCAACACTCAGTTGATCAAAATAAAGAGATCAAAGAGTGAGGCACCGCCTCCTCCTCCCTTTGGCCGAAGTCCACAAAAAAGAAGTCGAAATTCCTCGCCTCACACCAAGGATTTCCAATACGAAGTTTCCACAGGCTGAAGCCTTGCCAACCTTTAGAGAATCCGCAGACAATCTTCAGGAATGATTTATATAATATTTGTAATGATGAATGTCACGATTGTCGGCATAGGGTATATGGTGGATGACCCGTTATCAATGTATTTAATGCATAGCATACTAAGTGATGTGAAGCTTTGACTTGGGAGATGAGGCCACATGATTGTTATCTATCGGCTACCATTTCGGTCATAACTCTATAAAAGCTCACAACTTATACCATTTGAGGAATAATGAAACCTTTTACACTTAAAACCGTATTAAATCTCACCCCCCGGCTTACTTCATATTTATTTGCTTGACTCAAATTACTTTAATTTTGGTTGAGTTGATGAATATTTTGTTCACGTGTTATAAACTTTAATCGAATTGTCGGTGCTCAAACTTTTTTTCTCGTACCATAAAACATCTCCTACGTCTATAAAAATCATCCTAACCCACTCGAATATGCAGTCAAACGTGCAGAAATTTGCTTGTGAAGGTGCGAGTGAGTTCGACATCTGTTGTCCACGTAATCGTTACAAAAAAGGAGTCAACACAAGCTGTAATTACAAAATATCTCATTTTTCTCATCGCTAAAATCTCAAATTTCGTTTCACATTAGATCCTTCACTTCAAATCACATGGTTGCAAAGTGAAGGCTGAAACAGATGGATCGGGTTGGTCTCAGTTTTCCTAGGAAAAAGTTTGGTCCTCACGAATTGCAAGCTCTTGAAATCAAGGTGGATCGAGTCATCTAGGTCTTGATGGAAAGGACCGTTTCTTCAAATGAAAGGACCCTAGAAACACACTTTTGCACCGGAGATTCTAGTTGAGCTGGCCCACCTCCAGGCCAGGACATCCTTTCCTCTAGGTGTTGGGTTTGGGAAGGTCATCAACAATAAATAAGAAGACCATTTTTTTAATTTTTCATTGGTTCGACGAATTTACCCAATTGAAAAAGACGTGTGCAGTACACTCAATTAGTTAATGAATGGTCATTTTGGAAGGAAACCATTTCTGAAAGGTCAATCTGCGGATGCTTTTTGCCAAAAAAAAAAAAGATAGATCCTGAATTCGTAAAAAGTGTATACATAGGGGACAAAGGGGTACTAAGAAACTATTTTTTTAAGTAATTTAAGCACTACTACTTTCATTTAGGGAAAATTGTAACAGTGGTTCTAGACCTTTGAATATTTTACAAATTTTACCTTAATCTTCAATTTGTACTACTAAAGATTCCAAACCTTTGAAAAGTTAACACTTGGAGTCCAAAATGACGAACACTCTGAATTTCACTATTAGTTTACTTGAAAAATGGAAAAAATGAATATTTTGACCAATTTAAATAGGGTATTTTCGTCAGTCACATATTAACGATTAAAATAGTTAAATTAAAATCCAAATAGAAAAAATAACTCCACCATGCCCGCCACGCCCTTCATCGTCTTCAACTCACCCATCCATACCCCTACACCCTAAAATCAAATCAATTTGAAACCCACAGCCACATCTCCACCCACTTGAAATTTGCATGAATATTTATGCAATTTAAGTCTATTAAACCTTGAATTTCTCGGACAAACAACAATAGGTTCCTGTACTAGGCAGCGAAGAAATCGTCGAAGAAATTGAATGAAAAGACGATGCCGGAAAACATCATCACCTACATACACTCACCTAAAAACCAGTGGTCTTTATTTCGAGACATAATCTCGCACAAAACCTATATAAAATGCTACGGTGATAGTGTTCACACATTCGCTTCGAATTTCCATCTTACTCTAATATTGATTTTACAAGTAGCATTGGAAGTAGTAATTAAAGTGTGGGTTGCCATTGAATTGATTGAGACCAATGTCGAAATGGTGAAACTGAATTTGTGTTTGGATTAGTTTCTTTATTTTTGTCTGTAGATCTTGGATTGTATGTTTCGAGATCTAGGATTTGTTTGTTTAAAAATTAAAGTTTTTCTCTTAAAGTTTAGTTTTTAGCTCCCTTCGATGACTTCCTCTTTTCCTCTACTTTCTTATACACATGTATATGGATTTGAATGTGTATGTGGCGGTTTTGTGTGTGTGTGTATTATGTGGTGATATATAGATAACTTTAATGAGCCCTACTTAGGACGGTTGGGTTGGGAAGAGAATATCATACGAAAATTGAGTAGAGGTAGTAGTTGGATTGTTCGCATGTGTCCTAAAAGAGGGGCATTTAAACGTTTATTTTCAAAATTACAGTGGCAAAGAAAATACCAATTTCTATTCAATATCTATCTCTATGGGGAAAATGGGCCAAGAATTGGAATAGAAATATCATTTGATTCGTTGATCCTCAAAAAAAGAAATAAGCAAAGTTCCATTGTTGAGTGACCAGATGAGAAATTTATGGAAAGTTACAGGTCGAGTGAGTTTTCATTTAATTATTAATATGTGATTGATGAAACTAACTCTGTTCAAATTGGTTAAAATATTCAATTTTTTCATTTTTCAAATCAATTAACGGTGAATCTCACGGTCCCGTCATTTTGAACTTCAAGTGCTAATTTTTTAAAGATTTAGGATCATTGATAGTACAAATTAAAAGTTAAGATAAAATATGTAAAATATTTAAAGGTTTGACACCGCTGCAATTTTCGCTTCCATTTATGAGTAAAATTTTAAGCAACGTGCTATTATTTTTCGCTTATAAGTAACTATTTTGAAAAGCTAAAACATTGTCCCCAAAGCCCTAACCCTAATTCTCTCTACTTCGTTTCCGCACACAAAAAACCCAGAATTTAGTGAGAGAAGGGGAGCTCAATTTTGAATCTGTAACAATGTCGATGTCGAAGAGTTCGAAGATGCTCCATTACATAAACTATCGGATGCGCGTTACGATCCAGGACGGCCGTCAGCTCATCGGGAAATTCATGGCCTTCGATCGGCACATGAATTTGGTGCTTGGTGACTGCGAAGAGTTTCGTAAACTTCCATCCAGTAAAGGATCCAAGGAGGAGCGCGAGGACCGCCGCACCCTTGGCCTTGTTCTCCTCCGTGGAGAGGAGGTCATTTCGATTACTGTTGAGGGCCCACCTCCCCCGGACGAGTCCCGGGTAAAGGCCACTGGTGCAAATGCTGTTCCGGGACCAGGGATTGGTCGGGCCGCGGGCCGGGGTGTGCCGACTGGACCGCTTGTCCAGGCCCAACCTGGGCTTTCTGGGCCTGTGAGAGGAGTAGGTGGACCAGCTCCTGGAATGATGCAGCCACAGATCTCGCGCCCGCCACAGATTTCGATGCCGCCGATTTCTTATCCTCCCCAGCAGCAGGCTTCTGGGGTTCAGGCACCTGTTATGAGGCCTCCGTCTATGCCGCCTCCTGGTGGATTCCCTCCGAGGCCTGGGATGCCGGGTGCACCGCCTCCACCTCAGTTTAGGCCGGGACCGCCTGGGCAGTTTCCGCCTCCACAGTTCGGGCAGAGGCCAATGGGTCCTCCCCCACCTCAGATGATGAGGGGTCCTCCACCGCCTGGGCAGTTTCTGCCTCCTGGACAGATGCCACCACGCCCGGGCATGCCGCCACCTCCTCCTGGCGGACAAGTTCACATGTTTGGTCCCCCTAGGCCTGGAATGCCTCCTCCACCCAATGCACCTTCTCAGAATCAGCAACAGTAGTAATAGCAACTGCTTTAGGTAAGTTATTTTAAATAGCAACTGTTTATAATGTATTACATGGTATAATATTGTTTTGATGTTCTTGAGAACAATCTCTTAGTTACATGAGTAACCTGCTTTAGTTAAATGCTGTAGCTGATTTTGAGATGTTATTAGCATTATTATTGTTCATCATGCTCTTGGTCTAGTAAAAAAAGTTAATTAATGTCTTGTTCTATATTAATATGCTCCATTGTATCAATTAATTGTTAAACTAAACAGAATACTTGTATCAAATCTTAGATCGAGTATAACTAGGTGAATAAAGTTAGCTGGCAGTCATGGGCTGTTAGTTTAGGTAGGTAAAATAATATATGCAACTAAGATGTATACAACTAAATTGTGGAACATTGGAGCATGAATGTCATTGTTACACGTTTGTTTGATTGTGACTAAAATAGCACTTAGACAATTGACGTATAGGCAACAATTGTTAGACGGTCAAAATTGAAGTGTTTGGTTGAAGTTGGATTGTGATGTTATCACAGAACTAAGTTTTTAGGTTAAGTTGACTCTACTGACTTGAAAGGAAACAATAGAACGTTGCTTAAAGAGACTTCATTTTCATAACTAACCCACAGGACAGCTACGTGATAGAAGCAGAGGCACCTAATATTATGTCAAAAGATGAAAGGTATTTAGCTCATTTTGAAGTGAATTCTTAGAGTAGAGATTAGTTTAAGGGTTTCGTGGGCAGTGCAGAAGTAGATTAGAGAAGCAATTCTTGCAGCATAAAATGGCTGCCTTAAGAAAAAATGAGCCATTGTCTGAAACAAGAAATAAAGTGGCTCTTAGGACTACTTTTTTCCTTTTTTCTGTTTCTTTCAATGTGTTGAATGGGACAGTTCAAGCTGCATTTCTAACTCTTTCATCAAAGAAGATAAATTTTGAGACATTCTTTTGTTCTCCAAATGTTAAAAGACATAATGTATCAGCAATTAGAGGCAGCATTGTTGATATTCGTCTTGCCTAATGAAAAGAATTACAATATCTATCTTTGCCACTTTATTGGCATTCTTCCATCTACATTAATCTAGTTCCACCACTTCTCATTTGTGAGACCCACACATTTTGTTCAATCGGAGGCATTTATTCATTTTACCTTGTTGCACTTCTTCGTTGATCCATTTAAACTTAATCTACCTCTACCTCTGTTCCTGCAATTTTTTTACTGCCGAATCTCATGCCTTTCCTTAAAATATTCACTTTTTATGATGTATTTGTTGTTATGAAAAACATTTTCGTGCAGTGTGAATTCTCTAGCATAAAAAGTTCTGAAAGAATCTTTCCCAAGATAAATTTTCATGATGTTGTGTATCAAAATATTCAAGTATTAGAAGTTGCAACATCAAAATGCCTTCCATATACATGAATTGGGGATGTGATGGAATTTTAGCTGGTAAAGTAACTTTGAACTTGTTCTCTTCATGTAGTACAAGTTTATACTAGAACCTCCGATGCTCACACACTTTGAAATAGTCGGAATACTCGTGTCGGACACGACATGGGTATAAGTCTAGGATGTGTCGTATCTTCTAAGTTTTAACTGGATACTTCTTCGTTTTTGTTTCGTTGTCTTCTTCTTCTTTCCTTTTTTTTTTCCTTTTTCTTCTTTCCCGTTTATGCTATCTATAAATCTAGCATCGTCGTCGAGAGAGCGGAGAAAGACGAAGGTATTAGGTTTCCCATTTTTCTTCTTCTTTCCTTTATCTTATCATTTTCTTCTTTTTTTCCCTTCTTTCTCTCACTGTATTGGTGGTTTATGATTTTGTTTGTATAAAATGAAAATGAGTTTCATATAATGTTACTTAGTGTTTCACTAAATCCAAATTACAATTAAGTCCTTAATTTTTTATTTTATATAACATTTAATAATTCTTATAATTGAAAATTAAATCTCAAAATTTTATTTTATTCGTCTTAACCCCTTATTTAATACTCATTTTTTTTGTGAATAATTGATTTTGTTTTTATTCAAAATGACATCTTGGATTATTAAAAAAATTGAAGTTTGAAAGACGTACTCACGTATCTGTGTCTGAAATTTGGATTTTTTTTAGCCATGTCCCTGTTTCCTATGTTTTAGAAAATAAAAAATCCGACATTTGGATACGTACCCGTGCCCGATACTTGTACCCGGGTCCGAGCATCATATGCCCAAACAAGTTCTTATCTTGAAAAGAAATGCTCATTAACATATAATCCAAACTGGGTGATGGGTAACTTTCAGCTCTATTTCTCTGCTATAATTCATTCTGTTGATAGGATAGCATTCAATTACTTTTGTTTACTATGATTACTGGATACTTTTGTTTGAACTGACCTTAATTAACAATTAATGTACTATTATCTCATTTTGTAGCAGGGGTTTCTCCTGTTTGGTGGTTCGAGTGCTTAGAAGATAAAATCTCAAGGCTATTTTATGGGTAGCTTTATATTTGCTAATGCTTTGTGGTGATGAGATTTTCAGTCTGTAATTATGCTACCTTATTATGTTGTCTTTGCACGGTTAGACCTTCAAAATATTTGTCAGAGATTTTGCATCGTGCGTACATTTATGTTATCGAAAAAAAGAGTTGAAAAATTAAAACTTGGTGAAGATTGCATGAGCTTTGTCAATCCCATTTTAAATTGCCACTAAACCAAATTGTACCTATAGATCAAAAGTTCTAAGATTCAAACTAAATGGATCTCAAGATTCCAATTGTGTGTGATTCACTTACTCTCAAAGTATAATGATTTTCTATATGTTGTCATGCTTGATGTGCTAGTAGTATTCATTTGTTGCCTGTGGTAACATTATTATTGTATCTTTAATGGCCTAAATCATATCTAAGAGGCTGGATGTCATGCTTGGTAATGTGATGAATCACTTAACTATAGTTTGTGTAAAAAGTAGAATTTATCGGACAGTTGAGATGTGGATGTAGAGCAACTACATATACTGTAGTCCATAGAAATTTATTTGGTTGCAACACGTAAACTATTCCTCAAACCTTAAAAGACTTTATCTGTAAACCACATGGAAATGCAAGTGATTGAGAAATGGATTTTTGTTCACACCCCCACCGTTCTGGTTTGATGCTCTGCTTCTAGTCATTTATTATGTGTTGAATATTGGCAGAGCATGGGTTAACTGAAGAGAAATGATAGACATGCCACGCTAAAACGAGAATAATGTTGGCTTGCTTGAGCGTGTTTTTCTCACCATTTTTTGGTGGCATATTTACGAGAGGTTAGAAAAATTGATGCTTAATAATTTTTCAAGTAGAGTAATTTGATGAAACGTGTTTTTCAACCCCAAAATTGGTAATGTTTTTACCATTCTTAAAATTTTTCTTTCAATTTTACCCTCTAGATTATTTTTAACCCATATATTTTGTTCAAAATACTTATAAATAAAAATATAATAATTAAAAATGACTTATAAGATAAATAATTCACTTGTATTAAAATTGTTATAAAGTAAAAATACTACTAACAAGATAAAACTTCCTTAATATGAAAGGTTACTTGTATGTTTAAATTATTTAGAGTACAAAATTAACTACTAACTGTAAAGTAAGTAAAAAAATTACTTATAACTTGAATGTTTTATTATAAGTAAATATTTCACTTTTTAAGTTAAAAATTAACTTGTATAAAAAAAATTATTTATAAGTAAATGTCACTTTTGAGTGAAAAATTTTTATACAAAAAATTTTAGTTGGAACCACAAGCATAAATTTGTCTGTTTTAAAATAGCTACTAAATATCCCACAAAATTAAGGGGTTGTTCTCTTTGTGTTTCAGTTTTTTGTTTTGAGTTTTGAATTCATTTTGTGTTTTGAGTGTCCATTTTGAAATTTTTAAAAATGTGTTCTTTTTGATATTTTGAAAAATTGTTTTCAAAACGCCCAAAACGCGTTTTGAAAATTTTGACTTGATTATAACTGAAAACACCCAAAATGACAAATTTGTCGTTTTGAATTTTCTTTACAAATTTTTAACTTGTTTTCAAAAACGCGTTTTCGAAAATGGGAAAGAGAACGCGTTTTCGCTGTTTTGGAAAATCGAAAACAGAAAATGGCTTGAAAATGGTAANTTTGAATTTTCTTTACAAATTTTTAACTTGTTTTCAAAAACGCGTTTTCGAAAATGGGAAAGAGAACGCGTTTTCGCTGTTTTGGAAAATCGAAAACAGAAAATGGCTTGAAAATGGTAAAGAGAACAGACCCTAAACTTCTCATAAATGCACAAAACAACCCTTTTAAAAAACCCCATGACCAGTACCCAAAACTCCCAAGCATGCCATAAGCGGCTAATTCTAAACGAATCAAAGTAATACATCAGATCAGAAATTTGGCATTCACCCTTTAAATATATACGCATGTATGAGCATCCAATGATATGTCAATCTAACCTGTTTGCTGTCAGCTCTTTCAAGTGATGTAGACTCAAAATTTCGATTTTCTCTAAACTTAACCAACCAGCTCGACAGAGGAGCTTCGGATTATCCGTGGCACTCAATTATAGTTGATAGTATTCTCTAACTCTCCTGTTAAGGGTCATTTAAAGATCAAATCCTGGAATGCGTTCGACTTGATCTTTGAATTCACACTGTTTATATCAAAAACATCATCTAGAGGTATGAAACAAGATTGGTCGGATAGCACCCTTAAAATCTTCAGAAAATCTTTGTTCTGAGAACCTTAAAGCTCGTCTCCTCGCAGCAGTAGCCATCTCAAGCCTCTCAGGTTCAGGCATCGTAATGATTTTGAGTATAGCATCTGCATATTCTTGCACACTCTGAGCAAGAAATCCAGTTTGCTTTCCATCTTCTGGTAAAACAATGTCCATCTTCGGGCCAGCTGAATTATGGGCTGACAATTTAAAAAAACTCGTAAGTTGATTGCCAATACAGAAAATATGAGATACATATAACATGAGACGATAACAATAATATGAAAAATTGGAAACACACCAATTGGTATGGCACCAGAAGCCATGTACTCCACTACGCTTATGCCAAAATGCTCGTCTACCATGGAGTGAATTCCCGCAGCTGCACCGCCCAAGAGTTTCACCAGCTCGCTGCAGCAACCCAAAAACGTATAAATAAATACTAAAAGTCCATATCCTAAAAAGAACACGACGGTAAATAATCTTAAAATGGGACAAGCACAAATATATGATATTAGTTAAGAACATATTGACAAAACATCAATAGGTTGAAGCACCTACTGCAGCTAGTTATATATGATATATGTTGGTAAACTGGACGACATACAAACTTAACCACCATGATAGTTTCAACTGCAAAAAACTCTCTTCTGGCAAATCGATATGCAAAATAGGACATAATAGTTCCCAAATCAGAATCACAAGTTCCTGAATGCGGTGGCCATCGTTGCTATGAAGGTAACTCTTTTGTTTAGTATATTTGCTTAGAATCGTTAAGTTCATTGTATAAGACTATTACTACTTATAATGCAAGTTAATAGTTAGTATTTTCGCTTGTAAAAATGTTGTAGAATTCCACGAAATATCTAGAATCAGTTAGTGGTAGAAAAACGTATAGTGCGTGTTTGGTATGTAGTATTACACTGTTGGACTGTGCAATTAACGAGATTAATTTTCTTTTCTTTCTTATTAATGACTGGTGTTGTCTAATGCATCTTTTAACAAGCATGATAAACAAGTAAAATCACAAACCTGTACAACACATTTTTATGGAACTCCACATCACTATCCACCTTCAGCACATTAGCTCGATCCCTGAGGTCTCGCAATCTTTTCTCATCTGCTTCATTTCTGCAACTACCTACAAATTGGAGCTTTGGTCTTGGCAGATCTGCATCTAAATTTTTTACAGCAACTGCAAATGCCTCAAGTTGAAGGGGGTGTGCCTGTAAAATATGAATCAAGATCAAGCACACTTCCCAAAACTTAAAAGGTTCATAGAAAATAAACTTCTTAAGTACTGTTATCTTGATCTAATAAAAAGCCAACCTTCTCTGGACGAAATTGAGCCACAGATATAATCTTTGGTGATTGCATTGATCTTTCTAATGGTAGCACCTGCTTGGACAGTGCAGGTTAGTATTTATACTAACACAGAAATCATTTCAAGCCAAATCAAGACTTGCAGTAAAGCATCCAATAATTCTCTTTTAATCACAGTATTTCTCTTTTACTTCCTTCCATTTCCTTAATCATTTTAACACACGAGATGCTCAAAGTAAGCTGGGATAAGTAGTTTATATCAATAAGGAGCCTTCTAAGACTGGAGGTTCATAACTTGGTAAGAGTTGATAAACAGATTTCATTACACAAAAGAACTTGAAACTTATGATACACAGACCTTATCATGATACTTCAGGTACCTATTCCAGAGCCTTTTTACAACATTATCAAAATAAAAGGGCTTGTTTGGGCCAGATTAAAATCTGATTTTAATCTAAGTCAACGTCAACAATCAATATTAACCACATCTTTCATGGATCCTACATCTTTTCAACTACACATTTCAAAAACTTCTATCAAAATCAACTAAAAATCTAATTTTAATTCCCACCAAACACCCTCAAAATAAGTTTCTAAAATACAAACCTGAAGCCTTGAAGTATCACATGGAGGATAAACTCTCTTAATACGAGCTGGAATTCCCCAAAGCTTCTCAATATGGGATTTTGTCCATGAAGAATTCACCATTGCAAGGTGTGCACAAGAGCCTACTATTCCATACATCCAGCTGAAAATCATGTAATAGATGACTTTGCACCATGACAGCAGTGCACTGAAAGAAAAATATTGGTTAACTTCATGAATTTAGTAGACAGAGCAGATGAAAACTAATAGGTTCATCAAGATTTTGAACTGGCTTTCCTTCGATACACAATATGTAAATAATGTCAAGTACTGTTAAAAAATCAAAACAGATATTTGAAAATCAAGATCTCATAATCACTTGTCACGCCGCGAAACTCAGAAGACACAAATGGAGGGGAAAAGATTATATAACTATGTAGATTTTTCTAGCCCATACATTTAGGAAGATGGGAAATAACCATTGATGGAGCGTGTTTACTCAGACCCGAAGTGTGATTTTTCTCTCCATATCTCAAATTAGATTATTCACACTATTTTGAGAAGCCACATGCACGCCAACACCAAGTTTCCTCAACAATTAATGCAGTAAACATCAACCATATTTTGGGTTAAATATCAGAAAGAACAGGAAAAAACATTACTATATTTCAAAGTTGAGCCCATTCCATGGGACAATCTTAACATACAAGCTTTACATTAGAAGTTGAAAAAATACCTCTTAGCAATGAAAGCATCATTGTTGTACAGAGAATTTTGTGCATGAACACGAGATAGCATGTCTAAACTGATTGTTGGGTAATGTGTGTAGCTAATAACTTTACATCCGAACAACCGGGCAATGGGATAAGTAAACGCATATCCACTGGTATCTAAATAATACAAAGGAGTAAACTTGCACAAGGCTTCCCATGAAAGGTACACAGAACCAAAGCTCTGACCAATCATAGTGAATCGAGGATACATGGTTTCTTCAACCCATTTCCTGTTATAAAGATGCACCACCTGATAAACGGAGCATATTCATAAATTTTAAGAACTTATATAATATATTCTTCAAAAAAGAAACTGAGCAAGTCAAAATATTGAAAAGTAGAAAAGAAAAGATAGAAAAAGAAAATAACTGGGCACAAAAACTGCTACATTCTTCAATTTCTTGTGTATTTCCTAAGCTCCAATTTTCATGTCAATTTGCTACTTATCAAAATGTAACACTCAAATATAGCAAATTACACTTGAATGATGATACTTCATATAGCTTGCCTGTTTCGCGTGGATTCTGCTTCTCAAGTATTTTCATCCCATCCGAGCAGTTTTGCAAAGTTCTCCCAAATTTCTTAGAGCTTTTGTGCTATTTCTAAGCACAAAACAGTGCTACGCATGGTATTTTCGCAAATCTAGCAAGTTTTAGGTCATTTTCATTTTGCCTTTTATTGTTTTTCCAACATATCTTCCAACCTATGAAGCATGAATGTGGACGTGTTTGACGGGTCTGGATATGTCCAACGCGTGCCATGGTGTTGGAGATAAGTAGTGTAAAAAACCAACACTCTGGCAGCATGTCTGTGCTAAAAACATACAACCACAAAACCATACTACTAATCACATCCCACTGTACCCCAATCTGATCGATCCTCTCCTTTCTCTTACTCCTCATTTTCAACCTAGACGCATGTAAACCAATTACTGACACCAAAGTTCCCCTCCTCTCTCTTACTCCTCGTTTTCAACCTAGATGTATGTCAAGCATCCACCAAGACCAAAGTTTAACACATCTTCAACCACTGGAGACGCACAACTGGCTAAACCACTGCCGCCATTCCCTATTCCAATCATCATGCCTCTGCTATTGTTCCCCGCCCATTTAGACGTATCCACCATGTTTCACCACTGAGAACATTCCTAATTGCATCCCAAGATACTGATCTTGGCTCTATTCATTCGAATGGAAAGAAAGAGATAAGAGTGGAAACACACTTCTAATGTCAACATTAAGAATGCTCTCTCATCACATTGGTTCTCTATCTACAATTGAATGCCATTTAGTAAAGAAAATTTGTTCTTTTCAATTTTGACTTTCTACTCTTTCTGCACCTAAATAATAGGTCCATATTAATATAAAAAAACCTATAACACATTTCAAATCCAATCTACTTTGAGCCAGATATTAATAGAAGATAAGAACTTCCCATATTATTAGGTTAAAATGAAGAACCGTGTTCTCCATTATTTTAACTTATTTCACCAATTCTTGGATACGATTCATACAATTCCACGAGATTAAATCATTGGAAAACTCAAAGTGTGCAGTTATGCGTTCACTCTATCTACTTAAAACTAAAAACAACCAAAACCACAATTCTCAAGACATTCATGTAAAGCATATGTGTGTATAAATGTAGAATTGGTCACAGAAGGACTTGAAAGAAGAAATTTACACAGATTAGTGTAGCATTCCGGTGCATACCTACGCATGTATATGGGTACGAAATGGAATGTACCTTGGGAGAGTGGAGTAATTTGACTCCAAAACGATCTAGGGCTCGGACGGAGAGGGATTTAGGGGAGGCATCATGATCACCGGTATAGATGACACAGTCAAGATCGGGTGACTCTTCTTGTATTGCTTTGACGGCGCACCAGAGAACTCGCTCACCTCCACCGCCGTCGTTTGTGTACGGATGGAAGAATCCCACGGCTTTCTTCTTGTTTCTTCGGCAACTGATTACAGCTGAGAAGAGTCGGATAACAAATGCCAATAACAAGCTTCCGAGCGACAAAGTCGAGAAGAGTAGCCATTTAGCCATTTGATAAATATAATCACTTCAATTAAAATCTTCAAACATCAAATTCAATACATCCACACCTAATTGGGAAGACGATTAATTGGGAAGACGAGTAACAGTAAACATTTATAAAACTTTTACACCACTAAAATTTACAGTAAAATATTAGTTATAAGATATAAAATGAACTTATAATTAAAAAATTACTTAATAGAAATAAATAAATATTCTAATTTGTAAAAAAAATGTTTATAAGTATAAAATATTACTTTGAACCAAAAATTTCACTTATAAGTAAATTCCCATATACGTTAAAAATTGAGTCATGTAAGAAAATTCACTTACACGTAAAATTTCACTTATAAGTTAAATTTACTTATAAGTAAAAAAGTAGCTATGATTCAAAAAAAATTGCTTCTAGGTTAAAAAATCACTTATATGTTTTAAAAAAAAATTAGAATTTTTATATTTAATTACTCTGATAAGGTGGTCAATATGCCGTGAAGACATGAACCATGCAATCTATGCTAGCTATCGTTTAAGCAGTAATTCAACGATATACATTTTAAGATTTATATATATTTATTCTGTCATCGTGTTTAGCGTTGTTCAGGGCGAAGCCAGTACGAGCGAAATCTAATCAAGGCTAGACTTTGAGATTTCGGTCATGAATTTGACGATAATAAAAATATAAAACAATATTACGACAACACTAAAAATGACATATATTATAAATTACACATGTTCTTTGCGAGTTTTTATACTTTGATATCATTGTACAATGACTACATTATCAATCTTAAAAATATATATTTCTCTACGTAAGCAGTTATTCTATCATTCATCCACCGATCACCCATTCAATTGTACAATCTTTCATTTTGAATGTTCATTGCGGGAAATACTCTCTCCATAGCAATGAGAGCAACCGGTAGAATAAACTAGTAGACTATCAAAGTTAGTTGTCCCAATGTTCGCTGAACTTATGTATGTATCTTCGATTGCTCACTAAAATTTAAGATATTGAATTCCGATAATTAAATTTATTCAAACGTTGAACGTTACTTACTGACATAATATCCGTTTCAGACCTTTAACGAAATTAACGTGCCTTGTTCGCGTGAAATCCGCAAGCGTATGAGATTGTCGTACAAGTAATAAGATTTGTGAGTTAAGAGTATCGTTCTCATGAGAAATAAGGTTTAATTTGTAATTCAATAGTTACTATTAAATTCGAAGTGTGATGATATCAAAATAGATTTGTTTATTTGTAATCTATATTAATCATATACTAAAAAAACAAATGAAGTATTTATTTAATATGTAAATGTTTGTGTTGAAATTGTGAATTCCCCTATTGCCATTCAGTTCAATTCTTAATTCGTAATCTAGTAAATTCGTGCATTCAAGACAATTGATACAAGACAATCGATAATCCATTGTTATTCAACATTCTTTTCCAAAATATATTAAACCTATGTATAACACGACCCGATCATATTCCTAATCCGAATTCATATGAAAACATACATTGATTCAGATGATTTATTACACATGATTGCATATGCCCTACACTACAACAAGTAACTTACTATATAATTGGTGATCAAGTAATCAAATAATTCAATGAGAATGCAAAACCAATCAAGAAAAATTAAGAAATACTAAACTAATTGTCTGGAATTAAGATAAATAAATAATAGGGTTCATCATTCATCCAATATAATGAAAAACTTAGCCTAACATTCTTATAATTAAATTACACAAGAATAATTGGAAAAACATTACCCGAAAAATAAGAAAGATGGAAGAAGTAAGAGAAATCCACGTTCTTGGTTCAAATCTTAAAACCGGGTTATGAATCTTCAAAATTATTGTATGATTCGTCTTGAATTGATGTATAGATTTGTTTTTCGCCTCTAAAATATATAGAATATTATGAAATTTAGATCGAAAGGATGTCTCCCCCGTTCTGGTCGAGGTTGGTATTTATAAGATGCAAAAAAGATTGCATTGAATTATTACTAAAACAAAAATAAGGAAAAGTGGATTTTTTTCCCTTTTTGTACTGAGGCGCGCGCCTGGTTAGTTGGGATGTCTAAGGTGTCCTATTTTTGGTTGTGGCGCCTGCCTCTCCTAATTTTTGGCAACTGAACAATTGTCAATATTTTTGTCATAACTTTCTCTCCCGATATTTGATTTAGGTAATTCAAAGTGCATTAGAAAGATAACTAAAAAATATGCAAATCTTTCAGAAATACAATATTTACAATTCGAACATTTCCTATGCCAAAAATTGGTCTCAAATTGAGATTGAAAATCCGAAGCATAACTTTTTCGGCTGGAAGTTGATATGTGATAGTACTTGAACTATATTTCATCCTTATGGCTTCTTTTCTCATCCAATTGATGCCTAACACTCTCAAATCTTTATCTGAGGTTTGACATAACTTTTGAGTATTTGCATTTCAATCCCCGAATTTTGTATTTGATACAATTTAGACATTTTCCGCTATCTTTGCATTATTTTCTCCAATTCTTCATCAAATATTAAGTTTTAACTACAAAATGAAATATAACACAATTTAAGTAGTATTTTATCCAAAAAATAGTAAATATTATCATTTAGGACCTCGAATAAGTATAGAAACTACACTTATCAGACCTAACGGAATACACATGTGGTGTCTCGTAATGCCGTTAACAAATTGTCACGTCTTTAATTGTTTACTAAACTTTTAAAACGTCTTCAATTACTCACTAAATTTTGAAAAAAATCTTCGATTGCTCCCTAGAGTTTGAGGTTATCAAATTTTGGTCACCAAATTTATTAAATATGACATCAACATGTTTGTTCATTAAAAAATGTGAACAAACAAGTTCTAATTGTCGATCCCACGAGAAAAAGATTACTCAATTACACAATTATTAATTTAATTTTAACATATTTTTGTAGAATTTTAAGCTATTTTCATCATTTGAAAATTTTAAATTTATTGTGTGCTTCGTTATTAAAATTAAATTAAATTAAATCTTGGATTTTATAATAAAATACACAAAAAATTTAATTAAATGGATTGCGTGTTTCATTACAAAAATTCAAATTTTAATTAAATTTATTTTGTGTTTCGTTGCAAAATTTATTTAATTAAATTTAGTGCTGTTTCGTTTCAATATCTAAATTTTAATTTAAATTTAACAACGAAATATACAGTAAATTTGATTTTTTCAAATGATGAAAATAGCTAAAATTTCTACAAAAATATGTTAAAATTAAATTTACTTATTATAGTAATAGTGGGATTGACTCGGAATCGTTTGTCCACTCCATTACTTTTACGCGACACGTGCGTTTGCGGTACACATTTTTTAATGAACAACAATTCGACGCCATTTTTATAAATTTAGTGATCAAAATTCAACCTTCTCAAATTTCAGTAAACAATTAAAGACGTTTTTCAAAATATAATGAGCAATCGAAGACTTTTTTCAAAGTTTAGTAAGTAGGCAAATACGTGATAATTTGTTACTTGCGTGATGGGACGTCACACGTGTATTCCATTAGTTACGTCACTAACTCCATTAAAGATTTAAAACATATATTATGCTAGTGAGTAACGTCCAATGTTTGGATAAATTTAGTGACTAAAACTAAACATTTTAAACTTCAGCGGGTAATCGAAGACACAAACATAAGTTCAATGACTATTAGGACAATTAACTCAAAATCTGATTGAAAATTACTTGAGAGCCATGAGCGAGAGGGGGGTGAAAGGTAGGTTTTGAATTTGGAGAATTGGACTGGATGTTATAATTTTTATCTTGTGTTTCAGTTTTTTTTCTCTTGGGCTGGGTCAATTGGAAAGCCCTTTACTGGAAAAAAAAATTTGGAATGGGCTGGGCAGGCTCTGCCCCTGGTCTTGTCCGATTTAGCATACCAAACTTTTTAGCAAGTCGAGCTTGTATACATTTTCTTCTGCTTCTTGAATTTGGCACCGATTTGATCTAATTTTTCAAATTTCATTTTTAATTATACATTTCATAAGATCTACAATATTTATCAAATTTTATTCACACATTTTACCAACGTTTATTAAAATCTACTCAAAATTTGAATTTTAGTTAAATCAAACACGTGGCTTATATTGTTGGACCAAAACATAATCATTTTCAGCATTTTCAGTGGCCCAAAAGTTTTCGGCTTGTAGAAGCGTTTCATCAGTAGGACTTTTTGCAAAAAACATTTTTTGTCCAAGAATATTTAGGATTCACTTATTTGCTTATTGAAGAAAATTATATATATACATCTCATATAACTTTATTCTCTACCATAGGCCATGAGGCTAATTTCACAAACAACCATTATGAAAATTTTACGATCAGACTTTCAATAATAAAAAAATTAATTCGATTTGCAAATACAAAATAAAATGTAGATAAATAAGCTATTTTTAAATTGTTTAAACCTTTAAACTAGTAATGCATGCAAGAGCATATATGAAATGGAAGTAGGTTTGAGGTAGATTTTTGGACTTCGTTTTGGGTGATATAAGGCTGGTTGTGTTAATATCACGGGCTATAACTTTTGGACAAAATGGTGAAGATATATATGTTGAAGTATTTTCACCAAATGGATGGATAATGCAAGAGCATGATTGAAACATGAGTAAGCTTAGGGTGAATTCTTAGTATTGAATTTTCGGTGATATAGGGTGACCTTTAGCTTTTGAGCAAAGTGATGACAATGCTCTAAACTAGTTATATCAGAGTTGAATGTCCCATGTGTTGAGAATTGAAATTAACTCTTTAAATTTGTCCACATGATCTTTGGTTTAGAAAAAAACAACGAAACAAAATACAAGAATGAAAAAATTATGGATGATCAAAACTTTTCATTGTTGCAAAAATTGATACAATTATATAAAACTTCACTCACTCAAATTTCAAAGTATTGTAGGAAAAATAATTTGCTAAACTTCATCATATTCACCAATTTCTACTCGTTTTACAACCAAAAAAGAAAATAATAAAAACCAGGATGCTAAGCTTATGATTTTCCTCTCAAAATTCCTCAAGTCACGAATCCAAAAGAGAGAAGGAGCGCGTCATTTTATGATGCAATTATGCTAAAACATGACCTAAATTGCTCCAAAGTCTCGGTTGTTGGAATTAATTTAATATAA
>CAIGRP010097554.1:0-15452 GCA_903798385.1 Fraxinus cuspidata
GTCAAATTTCGATTTTAATAATACATTTAATGAGATCCAAATTTTTATGTATTTTCAACCATACATTTAATTAATTTTTATTCAACTTTTTCTCTTTGTTTTATTTGAATATGAGGGTAAAATGATCTTTTATTGAAAAAATGAATAAAAAGGACATTTTGCGCAATGAAAAGTGGAAGATAGGGGTGAAAATACCAAAAAATGAAAGGTATGGACGTTTTGCACAGTGACATTGAAATGTAAGGACGTTCAGTGCTATTTACCCTGCAAGAAACAAAAACTTTGTTGTGAATGTAATTACCCTTTTATGAGGTCTCATAAGATAAGAGTATTATTAAATTAAATCGATAAATTTTCATTCGACTTGTATTTATCTATTAATAAGGGAATTTTTTTCTTTTATCCATTTATCTATAGAGTCACTCTTTCTTGATCCCTTTGTTAATAGAGCGACTCGACATAGAAATTATTCTTTACGTCATAGTTATACTACAATAAAAACTTTGATATCTTGAAATTTTATTCGCATAACTTTTATCCCTAACAAAAATAATCAAATCCAACATTGCCGTGTATGAATAATTTCTTCTTTTTCGTGGGGTGGGGTAGGAAAAAGAAAAGTTAATATCATCTTGTATTCAATCAATGTGGGGACTGTCTAGTGGCCCTCCATTTATCAACTGAACATATACATTATTGTTAGATACAAACTCAGAAAAATAAATGAGGAGACATTGAGAGGGAGTAGTTAATTTTCAAATTTCGGGTCCATTTCTTTTTCTACAAACAACAAAATCCACAAACCCACTGCCAAACTTAGTCCCTACACCAACTTGGAATCCTATCCTCTTACATTCTCCAACCTTCTTCCTTGCAACAATAATACATGCAATGTTTGGCATCAAGCACATGAAAATGGTATGGGCTTCCAAGTGAGGTCCCCGCTATATCTCGACCGTGGCCACAAACGGTACCATGATAAACAGCTGGGGTCGTATGTCGACTCAAAGCTCTACCACATGCATGAAATTCCATCCATGCGCATACGCTTGTCGTAATGTATTGATTGTTCGTTACTTGGCACATGATGCGTCTCGTCTTTATTTGGTGGTCTTTGTCCCTTCTCTTTGTCCTGCCAATGAGAATAAAGGTTAATCAGTAAGAAAACATTCAGATTACTATTTAGAATACGATTGCATGTGTCACAATGACTATTGTCAATACGTACTTTAACCACGTATTTGGTACGATGACTCGATTGAACAATTGGAAAATTCTGGGTTAGGAGAACAAAGATTGGGGTTGCAGTGGGCGAGGGGCAGAATAAAGGCGATTGCGGGGGCAAAGGAGGGGTGGAGGTGACAGTTCGTGTTGAGGGTTGGGGGAATCGTTCCTTTTTTTTTTTCATTCATTTTACCTTTCAAATAGTGAATTATGCTAAATTAACGCAAAATTGGAAACTAAAGTGCTATAAATTACAAAAGTTCCAGAAAGAAAGAAAAAGTCAATCTGAATACCACATCACACTTAGATTAGTACTTTAGCTCCAATATTATTGATGTACGTTATTGCCCCCACTTAGTCCAAAAGTTACAACAGATGACACAAATGTAATCCATTCTATATCACATCATATCAAGTCCGTGAATCGATGTCAAGCCTAGTCTGTTGGGTCTACTTTGTTTTAAGCATGCTTATGCATGAAATTTATTGTTGAAGGACTCAAGGAAAATATAAAAGAGGACCCAAAATGATAAGAAGAATAAACTGTGGTCCAAAGTGCACATAAGAAAAAAAGTATAACATGCGATTGCAGGGCATAAGCTCTTTGCGATCACAGGTGGTCATGAGAAATTTCAGATTGCAAAATCGGATGCGAAGTACTTCTACCTTGTGATCGCATAGAGTGAATCGTCAGCAAATACTCTGTTTCATTCTTTGATTGAAACACTTTATGGAATGTAATTATTCCACGTTTTAAACCTACTTTGGAGACGAAATTTGGAGTTACCAAGGTTTAAATAGAGAACAGGAAGAAAGAAATAGGAATTCTTAGTTCCAATTCACAACTTGAAGATTTTTTCTTTGATTTTGAGCAAATGAAAGAAGGTGCAAAATGAGATTACCAAGAATAATTGAAGAAATTCAAGGAATCAAGATTTATCCCTTTTCTTTTTTTCATACATCTAAAATCCATGTGATGTTTCATACTTCAAACATGAGATCTCGTAACTTTGTGAAGCTCGGGGTAACTTTTAGTCACTAGGACTATATCCCATATTATGAAGTTTTAATATTAATTTCAATACTTTGACGTTTGATGCTTGTTTATCTTAAATAATTATTATAGATATTAATGTTATTCAGTTAACTAGCTACTAATTTAATTATTTTTTTTTATTTTCGTTTCAATCGAGAGAAGGATTAATGAATACAACATGTTATAACAGTTGATGTAAGGTCCAATATAGAATAGAGATATACAATTATGCATTGATTCTTATTTGAATGTTTTTGTATTTAATGCATTCTTCATGTCATATCTTTCATAAAGATATAGAAAGGTTAGACGTATCGAAAAGAGTAAATAAGTATTGTCATGGTCTTGTTATGTTAAAATGGATTAATGACAAGGAATTCAAAGTTTCAGTGTGTCGTTTTATGGACTTACAAATGCTTCTTAGGTGTTTTGTAGATTAACTTAGATAATTAGTTATAATAATCACTCAAACACAATTTGTCTATTTGATTAGAGTTAGTATTAAATAGAACTAGATTAAGTACTTAATCATTGAGGGAACAATATCTAACTTACACTTTATTACTTGAACATGATATTGCAAATTTGAAGAATTTTAGAGTTCAATTTTTGACGCAGTTATCGGAGACTATATTTTGTTAGTTTTAGTTAATTATAGTTATAATCTGAATATTTATTACTTTATTTTAATTTTAATCGTTACTTGTAAAAATAATGTGCTTCCCTTACTACTTTTCAGCATCATATACACAGAGTTCGAGATACGTTGTTACCTTAGACACAAAAAAAATGAACAAATATTTAGGTTGATACGAAAGGAACAATAAGGGCTGTCAATCGACCCAACTGTCGACTTCCTATGGTATGAATTGTCAGATTGCCTAGTGGACCTACTGGAGAAATGGTAACTTGGCCCACTGGATGACTCACTACTAGGTGTAATGACGATATTATACATAGAAAAGCACGAGTTAATATTTATCTAAATATGAGAGAAGATTGATCAATCGAGGTAAGAATGATTAAATAAGTTTTTTTCAATTGATCAAGAACTTTTCATCTAGGTTCACATAAAGGTTGAAAAGAGGGTTTTCCCATCTGATTCATAGCATCCATTTGGGCGGGAAATGAACCACCTCAAATGGCCCGTTAAGGGCACACCACATGGTGCTACTCCTGGATGATATGATAGTTATCATCAAAGACCATGGGGCTTATGATGCTAGGAAAGCAAATGAGACCTGTTGTACTGTATAGAACTTTAGTGTATGTACATTTATCAGCCAGGCAGGCCGAAAGTTAATTAATTGGTCTACTTCAGCTTGTAAGATGATCGATATAGTACGCGTGAATTGGTTGACCGCCCCTCTTTTGACAAGTCCTCTTTCAAACGCTCTCAAGGTTCCAACATTGCATAAAGTTGGTCGACCGATCAACCTTATAATTTGGTGGACTTATCCTAACGACTCTAACAAACTTGCTACATCATCAAGGAAAACGTCTATAAATATTTAATAGAAATCTCTTGTCAAACGTACAAGTCTAACGCATAAAACTTCATCTTCCTTACATGTACAATATCTATTATTCCCTTGGTACTAATTACCACGTTGCAGCAAAATTGGAGAGGAAGTCTAGAACCGTTTTCTGTAGGTTTCTTTAGCCACCGAATTTTAGATAACCGTCGTTGTGCCTTATACCAGTAAGGATGAACAATGACTATACAGTTTCACCGGGAATAAATGCAACCTAAAGAACTACACTTCACGTGACGTAGTTGTTGAAATTTTTTGAAACTTTATATACTCAAAAATAATTATCAAGAGAGAAATAGGCTAACACTTTAATAGATAGTAATGAATGAAGTTCAAGTGGTAGGTATGAAAAACTTTGATGTGTAGAATGATTTTCAAAAAATAATTTGATCAAAAGTTTTTCAAAACTAAAATGATTTGATAATAATAAATGAGATAAGAAATCAATATAATTTTGGTCAAAATATCTCACTTGAATCCTCTTCAAAAAATCACATTTGAATGCAAGAAATATAGGTATTTATATAGTACAAAACGTCAAAAAAATCTGGAAGTTCGGATGACCGCCTCTTGTTCGGATAACCAATAAAGCCGTTTATACAGATAAAATAGACGTCAGAACGGTCAAATTTTGGACCGTTGGATTTTCGGTCGACCGCCAGGCAGTTCGACATTTTTTACGTTTTGACCCCGTTTGTTCCGATTTGAAGGTTTTGGAAGGCATTGACTTTTGATGAGTATTTTTAACTAACTTTTCAAAATGAAAAATATTTTTCAATTTCAAATATCATTTTTAAAAGTCATTTTTTTTCATTTGATCAAACCAATTATATTCGAAGGACTTTTAATGTACAAAATTGTTTTTAATGTATAAAAGGATCTTGAGCTTATACATTCATTGCCAAATATCAAAGTGTTAGTACCTTTACATTTTATCTAAGAATTCGAGTCTTTGATCTTGCTTCGAAATTTGGCTCTTAAGTTCTTGAATGTGACTTCGATCTTGATTCCCTTCATGAGTCCGATATGTGGTGATAGCAAAAATCTTTTGACGACCATCGATCAATTTTCCATCACATGCTTTGAAAAACTATAATCACTTGATTTCAATTTGTTAGTTATTAAGATTAACTTATTTGTTAGAATCAAAACTCTAAGATTATAATCAATCATAGGTCAACAATTTCTCATTTTTTTGATTATGACAAATAAGATGATTTGTAAAGTAATATTGAACAATTGATAAGGAATATAATCTTAAATTTATATGTAATCCCTATATTCTCCCTTATCTTTTACAAACCAATAACCATTTACTCCAAAGCATATGTTTACCAAGGCAAGCATTTTCAATCATCATATTTTCATCAAGCATATCATCTCATATATTTCCTCCTTTTGTCATAAGCAAAAATATATAGTATTAAAACACAAGCAAAAAGATATAACATTAAAATATAAGTTTTCCCCCTTAAATAAGCACATGAAGCAAAACAAAATGCAAAATATAGAATATCGCATAGACAGGTCAAAGTATAAGTTTACGAAAGGTAAGTGTACAAAGAGGTTAGATCAATATAAGGACTAAAATACATATGCATAAAGTCACATCTAAGACTCCAGAAGAGGCGGTGGTGGAAAGAGTGCATCGAACCGATCATAAAAGGCATTTTGTTGAGCCTGCATTACCTCTTTTTAAGCATTGTAGTAAGCATAAAAGGCATCGTGTTGAGCCTGAATTGTCGCTTGTTGATCTTGTATTGAATCTTGTTAAACTTGCATATAGTAAAGCATCCTGTCAAGCCCCTCGATGGAGGATGTAAGTGAATCGATGCGCCCGTTGAGAAAATTATAGTGATCATCGGGTAAAAATGAAACTGTCGAAAGGTGGAGGAGCACCTGATCCTAGGATGCCATGAGGAGGACTAGGAACCTGTAGTACGCCATCCTCACGATCATTACCGATCTCGTCTTCATCTCCTTCGAAAGGTAAAGTCGAAGGTCCCGAGTTCGAATCAAATGCTTTAGTATGGGCCACCCATTGCCCATTCTCCTTGACCATTTTCATGCGTTTAAGAGTATGAGTATTGATAATGTCGGTGGGATAGAATGAAACGAAGATCTCATCATTTAAAGGGATTTCAAAATGTTTAAAATTTTTAGTAAGAAGCATACCGAAGGGTAAAGCCTTGATGAGAGTGGCAGAGTGGACGATTTTCATATGACCAATGACAATTTTAAGGAAATGTAATTTTCGCCAAACTAAAAAGGAATCAAGAAGGAATAGATCAAAGTGAGTAACTTTGTCAAGATGACCTATCCTAGAAAGGATAACGTGGGCAATGATAGTGTGTAAAACTTTATAAGCTAAAGTGAGTTGGTTTGAACTAAGTTTTATCCGATGTTCAAATTTTTTTTCCGGCCACTCTACAACATGCAATGATAGGATTATAATCATTAAAAGATGGGTAAGCCATATGAAAAAACACTTGATTCGCACATTATTCGAGCTCAATGAGAGAACGTATAAATATTTTGGTAATTGTAATCCTTTTTTCTTTTAGAAAACAAGAAATTATACTCATACGAAGAGTATAACCCATATTTTTATAAAAATCTTTCATAAGTTTAGGATATGCATATTCTTCCATAGATGCAATCGAGGCCTGCTTAAGAAGAATTCTTCTACATAAAATGCTGGTGCTTGAAGAGTAAAATCTGCAAAATCTAGGTCTTACCTATAAGGATGGGTGATTTATCAAAATGATTTTTCGGCAACTCGGGTTCGTCCTCCGATGAAGAAGTTGGTAATCTTTCTCTCCATGGTTTCTTTCCTGGTATTTTGACCCCTGGCATGTTTTAAAAAATGGAAGAAGGAAAATTTAGAAGGCAGTCGACCGTCAAAGTGAGAAAAACTAAATTTGTAGTGGAAGAAAATGGGGATTTTAAGAGTTTTGAAGAGAGGATATGATGAATTTTGAATTAGATCTATGGAGAAGAGAAGAAAACTGAGAGAAATGAGTGAAAAATGATATATGAAAGAGATAAAAAAAATAGTTAAATCACGTCGGTCCAGTCGACCTCCGGGTCCGGTCTTTTTTTATTTTTAACTGAACTCTCTAGTTTTCTAGATGACAACTTCCGGTCTACCAGATATCGTTCGATTTTTTTTTTGTGGGATTCAAACCATAGTCAGCCAAACATAAAAAATCAAGTAAGATCATATAGTATGAATTTAATTTAGCTATGTATTTCAAACTCATCAATAATCCCTAAACCTCTTTGAATATGTGAAAAACGATCAAACGCTAGAGGTTTAGTGAAAATGTCAGCAAATTGATTTTCCGTATTAATAAATCCCAATACAATATCCCCTTTTTTCGCATGATTACTTAGGAAGTGATGTATAATCTCAATATGCTTGGCTCGAGAGTACAAGATAGAATTTTTTGATAAATTTATAGCACTAGTGTTATCACACACGATAAGTATATGATCAAAAGCTAAGTGATAATCACTAAGGGTTTGTTTCATCCATTATACTTGTGCACAACAACTAGCGGACGAGATATATTCGACTTCGGTGGTAAACAATGCAACAAAATTTTGTTTCATGCTAAATCATGATACAGTGCAAAGCCTATAAAAATGACTCGTTCCACTAATGTTTTTAATCAATATCCGAATAGCTAATTAGATCAATGTGAGCGCCCATCTGATATCAAAGCCCTTAAGTTCTAGTGCCACTAAAATATCTAAAGATTCTTTTTACGACCTCAAGATGTGATTCTTTAGGATTCGATTGGAATATAGCACATAAACACGCACTAAAATAATATCGGGTCTACTTACGGTTAAGTAAAGAAGATATCCGATCATACCTCGATATTTTGTTATATCAATGGAAGTACCTTAGTCATACTTGTCCAATTTTATGAATGTGTCCATAGGAGTGTTCATTGGCTTCAAGCCATCCTTGTCGAACTTCTTGAACATGTCCAATATATACTTATTTTGATTGATGGAAATTACATCACAAGTTTACTTAATTTGGATACAGAGAAAGAATTTAAACTCTCCCATCATACTCATTTTAAATTTCATGCTCATACATTTAGAAAACCCTTTCACAAAGGTATGTGTTAGTTGCACCAAATATGATATCATCAACATAAATTTGAACAATGATTATATTCTTTTGAGTTTTGACAAAAAGAGTAGTATCTGATTTTCTAATTGAAAAATCATTTGAAATTAAAATTTTTTCAATTGTTCATACCAAGTCCTAGGAGCTTGTTTTAGACCATAAAGAACATTTCGAAATTTGAAAACATAGTCCGGATGTTTGTGATCTTTAAAACTGGGCGATTGTTCAACAAACTCTTCTTCTTGAATGAAACCGTTAAGAAAAGCATATTTGACATACATTTGATAATGAGTGAATCTTTTATGACAAAAAAATGCAAGAATCATACGAATGGATTCTGATCTAGCCACTAGTGCAAATGTTTCTTTAAAATCTATGTATTCTTCTTGATTGTAACCTTGTTTCACTAATCGAGCATTGTTACACACAATTATTCCGTTTTCATCAAGTTTATTTCTAAAGACCCATTTAGTGCCGATGACGGTTTGATCATTTGGTCTAGCGACTAAATCCAAACATGGTTTCTTTCAAATTGATTTAGTCCTTATTGCATAGCTAGAATCCAAAATGCATCAAACTCGGCCTCTTTGAAGTTTTTCGGTTCAATTTGTGAAATGAAAGCACAACTACTTAAATGATTTTTAGTAGAGGCTCTAGTAGTAATACTTTTGGAGGGATCATCGATGATTAGTTCTTTAGGATAAGAAGGAGTGAATCTCCATTTTTTTGGTAGAGATGAATCATTTTGGACTTCGATTGGCTCTTCATCACTTTGTTGAACATTTTCTCCCTCTTTATGTTCATCTCGTGGATCTTCCTTATTTTGACCTTCAATAGTCATTTGTTCGAATGAAGTTGTCAATTCTACATCATTATCAATACCTTTCTCACGATCAAAAGAGTTAGTTTCATCGAAAGTGACATGCATGGATTCTTCAACTATTAAAGTTATTTTGTTGAAGACTCTATAAGTTTTACTAGTCGATTAATATCCTAGAAAAATTTCAATGTCCGATTTTGAATCAAATTTTTTCAAGTTTTCCTTTGTGCTCAAGATAAAGCATTTGCATCCAAAGATTTTGAAATAACCAATATTGAGAATTCTATTTTTCCAAGTTTTACTAATTAAAACTTTATTAACAATATAGCAAGCGGTGTTAACGGTTTCGACCCAAAAATATTTTGGCATGCTATTTTCATATAGCATGGTCCTAAACATCTCTTGTAATGTGAGATTCTTCCTTTTTACTACACCATTTTGTTGTAGAGTTCTAGGAGCCAAGAAGTTATGTTCATATCTATTTTCATTACAAAACTCATCAAATACGAGATTATCAAATTCTCAAGCACGATCACTTCTAATGGTTGAAACGGAATATCATTTTTCATTTTGAACCTGTTTACAAAAATTTTTGAAGGTTTTTAAAGTTCCGTCTTTAATATTTAGAAGAAGAACCCAAGTGAATCTAGAGAAATCATCAATAATGACGAAAACATACTGGTTTCCACTTAAACTAGCAGTTCTCGATGGTCGAAAAAGATTGAAGTGGTTTTGTAGTTGATGAGTGTAATTGGGTTTAAATGATATTTTTACTTGTTTACCAAATTTACATGCCTCACAAATTTTGTCTTTTTCGAACCTTAAATTTGGAAAACCTTTGAAAAACAAATTTTTGAGATTTTTGGAAGAAGTTTCATGCTAACATGACATAACCAAATATCTTCTTTCAAACTCACTAAACATTTTCATCGTTTTCAAAATCAATATTTATGATATAAGCATGTTTGCTTCGACTTCCTATAAATAATACATCTTTAGATGTATTATCCTTAATGAGACATTTAGAAGAATCGAATTTAATATGATAGTCTTTATCACATAATGGACTAATACTAAGTAAATTATATTTGAGGTTATCTACTAATAGTATATTTTCAATAGAATGTGAGAGATGATTATCAATGTTTCTAATTCCGATGATTTTTCATTTGCATTATCTCCAAATACGACATGACCTCTATCATTTTTTCTGAAATTCGATAGTAAAGTTCTATCTCCGATCATGTGCTTTGAACACTTGCTATCCAAGAACTATTTGATCGTCATCTTCTTGAGTACCTACAACAATAATTCAACTTTTGATATTTAGTACCCACACAAGCTTGAGTCATTGGTAGTTAGTTTTAGTGGATCCTCGAGTCCACTCATTTTTAATTTCAAATTGTAGCTTCTTTTTTGTTTAACAATTGTATGCAATATGTCAATCCTTATTACAAAAACTACAAGTAGTTTTAGTTTTTGAGGGAATTGTATTTGAGACTTTGACAAATAAATTTTTTTGAGAGATTTTTGTTAAAAAAATGGTTTATATCCAATGTCTTCTTAATAAAAAAATACATTTTTTTATCACCAAGTATTAAATCAAAATTCTTCTTCCCTTTAGTGAATTCAAACTTTTTATTCAAATAATAATTTTCTTTATATAATAAATCATAATCAACATTTTTCGTTTTAGTTTCTAAAATTTTTTCCATTTCACTTTTTAATAATTTATATTTCTTTTTAAGAATATCATGACTAAGAGCGAGTTTTTCAAATTCTTCCAAAATTTTATCATAGGAGGAAGATCAATCATAATATGAAAATTTTTCAATAAAATTTACTCTATTGTCAATTGCCATGAATCGCATGTTGGCGATTTTTCTTGACTTTCATTTTCGTCGCAATCTTCATCATCGTTTGCATCACATGTTGCATGGAGTGCCTTTTTCTTGAAATTTTTCTTTTTGTTTGCACAATTGGTTCTCTTGTGACCGGATTTTTCGCAATCATAACAAATGATTTTCTTGTTTCTTTCCTCGCCCTTTTCCTCTTTCTTTTGAAATTTTCGATTATTTAAAAAATCTCTCCATTTTTTTGACAAGAAGTACAAAATCATCAAACTCTTCATCACTCATGTGTTCACATGTAGTTCCCTCTTCAATTGCCAATTTGAGAGGAATTTGACGACTATGAGACTCTTTTGATTCTTCTTTGCTTTTCCTAATCTTCTCTTTGGTTTAGATGTTGTTAAGCTCGTATGTCATTAAGATTCCATAGAGTTCCTCCAAAGGATAAGAATTGATATCATAAGTGTTCTCTATCAACATTCTTAAATTACAATAAGCCTACATCGTTGTAAATTTCAATAGAATAAATATATACATATTTTTCTTCCAAGACAAAATCCTTAACCTTATAACTTTATTTCCCCCCTACATCTTCAAGGAATCAAACATTTCCCGTTTTAAAAATTGACCTAATAGAGAAATCTTTAAAAATTTGTAACCCCTTAATAGTTGCTTGGAACTTGATTGAGAATTTAAGCTGCAGTCTTTAGTGCTTCTTCCTATAGAGATTCTGGCAATGTGAGATGACTAATTATACTCCTTATCATGTACTTAATCGTTTTGTTTCTTCTTCCAATAACACCATTAATGGCAAAGGACCCTGACATGGTGTATTGTGTGGCGATTTCACATTCCTCAATGAATTTTAGTAGAAGGTCCTGGATATTGTTTTCTTGATCCGTCATAACTGTTATCCACCACGACCACGTCTGACATGTTTTATTCTTTTACTGATTTAATTTTCAACCTTAGTCTTATATGCCTTGAACATGTTCAGTGTTTGGAATTTCTTATAGATGAGATATATGCAGCCATAGTGAAAAAATTCGTCTATGAATATACTAAATTACTGTTGACCATTCCAAGAAGTCGAAGTGAATGATCTATAGATATCCATATGAATTAGTTTTAAAACGTCTGAAGTCCTATTGTCACCTAATCTCCTTATGTTTGTTTGTTTTCCCTTAATGTAATTAACATAAATATTTAAGTCTGAAAAATTAAGGGAATCAAGAATTTCTTGTGACCCAAAAGTTTCCATTCTCTTTTGAGAGATGTTACCTAATCACTTGTGGCATAACGAAGCAAAATTTTCATTGGTTAATTTATGTTTAATACCATGTGAATTCACTTGCAAGATTTATTTATAAGAGGCAACCTTATTAAATAGGTATAGGTTATCGTAACAGGATAAAGAATTGTACCCACAATATATGAATAAAGAAAAAGATCAAACTGAATATTTTCAATTGAACAAGAGTAAGCGAATTTGTCTAATATAGAAATAGAAACCAAATTTCTTCTGAAAGACGATACCACAAATGTCTATTTTAAATTCAAATAATAATAATAACAACTAGTTTTTAATGATAACTTAAGATTCATATAGTCTCAACTTTGACCGATTTGCTATCGCCCCACATAGATAAATTTTCAACATTAATTGGCTTTTGCCTATTCATGCAACCCGCATAGACACACTTATGTGAGTGGTGGTATCGAAATTTATCCATTAAGCGTGTCTATGTATTGACACTAAATTAACCTTAAAATAAACTAAAGTGGGAATTGTATTTTACTTTACACGCCAAACGTGGTGTTCAGTACAATCTCTCTTTATGTATTCCAATTTTCACAAAAGTATCATTTTCGGGTTTTGTTGTTTATATTGAACCAAATCGAATGCAATTTTCTTATTTTTTATAACTTGTCCTTAGAGGCATGTGCCAAGTGAGAAATATTAGTTTTATCTACCTTTAGTCTTTCTTCTTCTTGCACATAATATGGAATGAGCTCATTAAGAGTCCACTTTCTATTTGACAGTTGTAACTGACCTTAAATTAGCCGAATTGTGCAAGAATAGAATTCAAAACTAAATGCACGAGTGAGTCATCAGACACCTCAAAATTTAATGCTTTTAGTTTTGAAACAAGTGAGACATCTTCATGATGTATTCTCTTATATTTTCTTTGCCCTTATACTTTAGTGAACTAAGTTTGCCAAAAGGCATGCTAGTTTCGACTTTATTACATTTTGCAAAGCGTTTTTTAATTTCATCAAGATCTCATTAGCAGTAGTTACCTTAGCACCCCTAATGCTACTGGAATATAATTGATTTGTTGACAGATATTATAGAAGTAGATGAATTAATCGAATAGAGAACTTAAACAAAAATAACATGTTCACGTAAGAATCCATATTGGACAATCAATAATTTTAAATAATGGTGAACCCTATCAAAGAGATCGAGCACGACATTAATAATTAGTCTTTTGACATAAATATCAACTTGTAAGTGACGCTCTTAGTGTAGTAATCAAATATTAACAATAAATCCGATCAAACATCAAGTCTATCTTTGGATTGACTTAATGTTTACATAATTGAAAACTTTACAATTGTCACATATTTATTACCACATATATGGAAATAATTTGGTCAAATATTAACCTTCCATTTGGCCGGTCAATATTCACACGAATTACGTACACACAACTTTCCTAATATTCCAAATAAATTTAGGCAATAGAGTTTACTTTGCTAACATTTTATTTCAACTAATCTATTTTAGAAAATTAGTGATCCGAAATAAAATATTAAGTACCAATATTTTAAATTGATTGTCCCTTTATATCTTATTATTTTTTTAACAAAAAATAAAATAAAATCAGTAACCCAACGCTGCAGCGTCCAAAATCGAGCTTTGCAGTCCTCAAAGGTTGTATAAGCAGACGTTCAACCCACACGCAGCTAATTAAATGATAATACTCCATTCTAAGCAAACTTTTTTCCAATAAAAAAATTGTCCTTTTAAGCATCTTAGCAGGCTTTCTTGGCACCAGAGGTGGAGGTGTAGTTTGGATTGGAGATGATAATAAACTACTCTAAATTGCTGCTGTTGTAATGACCCATAACTTCTCGAACATCGAATACCCAATGAGCTTGTATTCATTGTTGTCCGCTCAAGTCCGAATGATCACCTCTCATATCCCCTCTCCTCTCATCCACACAAAATCATCTATTGAAGTTACCCTTAATTTAAGAAATTTGTAATCTAATTCTTGATTTATAAAACCCAATCTCTCTCACTTTATCCATAATTATATGCAGGTAATATCAATTCCCAATACAGTATAACTTGATCTTGGGACTTTAATTCAATCATTACACATTTCTATGAGATTCAGTTAATTCACGAAAAAAAAAACAAATAAGTAGGCTGCCTAATTGATTCTCATATAAAGTCAAACTTTTGAAATTTGTATCCTTTAATCAAACAAAATTTGTTTCTCAAAAAAAAAAAAAATTCTTCATTTTGAATTTTTAGGGCTAAAATTGGCATCCTTAAATTGTAAAGCACAATATATGAATTTCAACCCTATAACATGGAGTTGTCTCTGATACCATTTGTTGAAATTTTATGAAACTTTATAAAATTAGAAAACCTAATTAATAAATCTTGATTGTCTTGTTCTTTAATTTATTCGCTCTAATCCTTCTTCTTGATTGCGGACTTAGATCTTCCTTTTCAATATACTTTCTCTTGTATTCTTGTGTTGTTGGGAAGGTACAAAGAATGAGAAATTACATCTGAATCGATGACCATAATCCTATTTATAGTTTTCATATGTATTCGACCTGTCGTCAAATACAATCTTAATGGATTCGATCTCTACACATAATCATGTCCACAGTTTATTTAGATACTTTAAGCCCAACAATTTAATTCTCTATTAGATCACTTTAATTGGGTTCAACTTTAAGATAATCTTATACACAATTAATTATATATATAAACCTACGTGACAAATTAATAAACCAAACAATAGCCATATTCCTTTTTCTTCATTCGTTTGTATATAGCACTTCTGATCATTTGAAGGAGATTGTGTAAAACTTTATTGTACCCCAAATTCTAAAAGTCCATTTCTTCCTTTAATGCAATCACGATTCTTTTAGTAGCCCCAATCTAAGAAGTAAAACTCATTTATTAAACCTTTTTCATGCTTGAATCATCTTTTAAAGCATACAGTTGATTCATCTATAAGACATACATAACTCTATGCACAGACCTTTCCAAACAAGATATCAAAACATTTTTGTGACTTATGTGAAACATTTTAAGAACCAAGAGATCTATTAGGAGAAAGATTTATTCGAGAGAAAATCGTAACATTTACATCCAATCACGAACTACAGGAACGTTGTCCCTTTTACATGAAGATTTAACCGTCATTGAGATTCACAGAAGAACAAAATGATCAAATTTCTATATAAAATTATTAGATAAAAAGATATCAAAATTTCTAAATTTTGAATTCCTATTATTTGGCATGAAATACTAACAAAACCAAAACATCTACAAACTAACGAAACATAGTTGTCTTCTCATCTTAATATTTTTCATTGAATTATGAACATTTAGTTTGACAAGCTAAAGAATCCGACTATTAGATTGGATAACGCTTCCTACCACACAATAAAGAATTTATGATTTATGTAATCAAATTCAAATTAATTAAAGTATTATCAAATTTACCCACCTTATCAAGAGTGACAGCATAAACGTCCACCTCCCGTATGTACTCTAATTTATTTTTTTATTTATGAGTCAAGGTCA
>CAIGRP010097561.1:1549-18025 GCA_903798385.1 Fraxinus cuspidata
CTTTTAACAATTTTTATCTAAACACAATGCAAATCCTTAGTGGGAAATGAAAATTATTTTATTTTCCGCTGTGCATGATTAAGTAAATTCCCAACACATCATCCTTACTCGAGAACCCACCCAGGGGACGAGGCAGAGGACGAGCCTTGAACCTAGAAATATGGATTAAGTGCCCAATTATTGTACGTACCATCATTGCCATGGCCATTGTACGGAGAACTGTTGGGACGTCACACGACACTCCCTGAGCCAGAATCAAGGAAGGGAAAGATACCCTCAAAGAAATGGTCCATATAGGTAAAATCAACAACATAGGAATGATGATCAGCGTCGGCCCAACCGGAATAGCTCTCCAAGAGGGAGGAAAAACGACACTGAAAGGCCTAGAGAGGGTCAAAGGTAAAGACGAAAACCCCCACCTAACAATGAGCAGGAGCCCATCAGAGAAATTGATACAATCATAGGAGGCTCGCATGTTGGGGGAGAATCCAAGAATTCACAAAAGAATTATGCTAGGGAAGCAAATGATCCTTCCGTGATGAGCTACATAGTTAACCATTCCTCAACTGGGAAAACAATTCCACCAATTACATTCACCCAGGAGGATACAATGGGAGTGCATTATCCATACTGTAACGCCCTAATGGTGAGGGCTGTCATGGCTCGCAACGACCTGAAAAGAATGTTAGTGGATAATGGGAGTTCAGTAAACTTTATCTTTGGAACCACTTTTGGCAAAATGAAAGTTGACCATGAACTGACCCCAATGAATTATCCCTTATATGGCTGTACGGGAGATAGCATCCGATAGCCCAAGAATAACTAACCAAGAGGGGGGTGAATTGGTTTTTAAAACTTTTTCGAAGAATTAATCTAAATTCAAGCAAGTAGAGACTAAATAGATTAATTCAAATAGTAAGCACGGATATAAAAGCGATAAGTAAAAGAAAGAGATGATGCAAACGATATAGTTGTGGAGGTTCGATCCAATGCAATGATCTACGTCCTTCGTTACCAAGCTTTCCGGTACGAACAAGGTCTTTTCACTATGTTGATTGACTTATGGTTCAATCCAACCCTTTACAACGCTTCCGGTGACTTACGAACAATGAGAACTGATCCTTATACAATGTTGAGCTTTACGGGACCTCAACATGACCCACACTATTGAGCTTTGTGGACCTCAATATGACCCACACTTTATCAAAGTGATTTTACAATAAAATTCTCCTCTTGATAAATAATACAAACAAATTAAGTACTAAGAGAGGTAACACCTCAAAGAATAGTAATAAATGATAGCTCAAGTGTTATATAAAAAACTTTGATGAATATGATAAAATATGATAGTAAAAAAATTAGATTCAATCAATCAAAGTATTTTATTGAGAAGGTGAAGAAATAAATAATAAATACAATGTTGGTTCAAAATCTTCTCAAGAAATCTCTCTTTTAATGGATGATTGTAATAAATTAAGAACTAAGAGAGAAATGAGAAGTTTGAACCAAAGTTTTAAATATGAAGAAGTAGAAACGTTTATGCAAAATAAGTGTAAATATCTTTTTCGAAAATATTTCTTTTTTAAAATTGATATAAATAACTTAAACACAAAAGAGAGATAAAAACTTTGATAAGAGAAATGATTCAAGAAGTTTGATTCAACAATCAAAGTTTTTGATATGAAAAAATAAATGAAATGAATGTAAAAATGTAATCTCAAGGATAATTTTTCAAATATATTTCTCAAGAAAGCATTCTTATAATTGTTTATGAATGTACAATGAAGTGGTATTTATAGCAGTCAAAACGTACAAAGTTTATGCCCAACCGAACAACCCTACCGGATGTCCGCCACTGAACCGGACGACCAACTAGCCGTTGCGGTAAGAATGGTCAAAAAATTGACCGTTGGCGGATCGAACGTCCGGTTGACCGTTGACTTGGACTTTGACTTTTTTTATATATATAGAGATATGATCTAAATTTAAGTATCACTTTAAAAGATCAATCTTACTTTTGATCAAAAATATTTTATGCAACTGATATGAAAATAACTCTTTGTATAGAAAATAATTTTTGAGTTATTGTCATTCATTACTAATATAGAAATATGATTTAAGTTCAAGTATCACTTTGAAAAATCAATCTTGCTTTTGATCAAAAATATTTTATGCAAGTGATATGAAAATAACTCTTTGTGCACAAAATGATTTTTGAGCTATTGTCATTCATTACTAAAGATCAAAATATTATACATTTACATATGATCTCGAAAGTTAGTATTTGATCTTGCTTCGAACTTTCTTTCATGTCTGGCTTTTAAACTCTTGATCTTTCTTTGATGACGTCGCTCATGCTCTTGATCTTATTTCGTCTTGACGTTTGTCTTTTAAGCTCTCTTCTCGAATGATTTGACTTGAATGCTTAACTTTCAGTTTGATCTTCATTTCGAGTCTGATTTATAAGTTGATTTTGGCAATGATTGATTGATTTTAATATTAAACTATCATCACTCAAAATCAATTGTTAGAAATAATATTAAACTTGTTGGTTATGATCAAAACATTAAGAATGAAATCAACAATAGGTCAACAATTTTCCCCTTTTTGACTATGACAAACAAGATGATTTGTAAGGTAAGATTGAACAATTGACATCATATTAATAAATGAATATACATTACAAATTTATCATGTAATTCATATTCCTTTTATCTTTTACAAATCAATAATCATATATTCAAAGCATATTATATTTTTAAATCAAAGCATACATAATCATCTCACTTCATTTCCCCCTTTTGACATAAGCAAAAATGTAATAGCATTTAAGATCAAAAGACGACCATAGGAAACAAAAAAAGATTCCCCATTTTCAATGCTTTTCAAATTGATCTTACTCAGTTCTCCTTTTACCATAAGCAAAATGATAGCAATATGAGGGGAAAGTATGGTATATAAGATCGAAACTTTAAATCAACAATAGAAAATAGTGATTTATTCCCACTCAATTTAATACAAGATGCCAAATATATGCAAGTTTAAATAAGAGGATAATCATCACGTGTATAGTAAAAGAATAATGAAAGTACGAGTGATTAAATGACGAAAGTAAAATCATTTGAATAAATTTCAATCAATTGTGTACATAGAATCAATCATATGAGAATATTTAGTATGATTCAATTTAGCCACATACTATAAATTCATTGATAATTCCCAAACCTCTTTAAATATGTGAAAATCTATCAAGTGTTAGAGGTTTAGTAAGAATATTGATCAATTGATTCTTCGTATTGACAAATTCGAATACAATATCCTACTTTTGAGTGCCTTTAGAATATCATAGACGTAATATCTAAAATTTGTTTTATAGCACTAAAGTGTGATTCTTGAGTATTGGGTTGACATATAGCACATAATAACATAGTAAACATAATATCGAATTTACTTGCCATTAAGTAAAGAAGAAATCCAATCATACCTCGATATTTTGTAATGCTTATAGAAGTACCTTGATTATCTTTGTCCATTTTGATTGATGAGCTCATAGGAGTGTTTATTTCTTGGATCTTCCTTATTTTGGTCTTAAATAGTCATTTGTTCGAAAGGAGTTTCTAATCCTACATCATTAGTAATACCTTTCTCACGATCAAGAATGTTAGTTTCAGTGAAAGTGACATGCATGGCTTCTTCAACGACTAGAGTTCTTTTGTAAAAGACTCTTTAAGCTTTACTAGTCGATGAAAAACCTAGAAAGATTCCAATATCGGATTTTAAATTAAAATTTTCAAAATTTTCTTTTATATTCAAAATGAAGCATTCACAACAAAAAACTTGAAATAACCGATATTTGAAATTCTATTTTTCCAAAAGCTCATAGGTGTTTTGTGTTTTCATTCGACTAATTGAAACTCTATAAACNTTTCAAATCTTTCTTTTGTATTCAAAATGAAGCGTTTGCAACAAAAAACTTGAAATAACCGATATTTGAAATTCTATTTTTCCAAAAGCTCATAGGTGTTTTGTGTTTTCATTCGACTAATTGAAACTCTATAAACAATATAGTAAGTAGTGTGTTAGCTTCAGCCCAAAAGTATTTTGGTAAACTATTTAGTATAGTTCGAGCCATTTTTTGCAATGTGCTATTATTCTTTTTGCTGCACCATTTTGTTGAGGAGTTCTAGAAGCCGAGAAATTATGTTCATAAATCATCAAAAGTAATATTATCAATTCTCCACCATGATCACTCCTAATGGTAGTAGTAGTGTATCCCTTTTATTCTGAACCTTTTTACAAGAATGTTCAAATTCATTCAAAACTTCATATTTTAGGTTTAAATATGGGACTCAAATAAATTTAGAAAAGTCATCGATAATGACGNATTATCAAATTCTCCACCATGATCACTCCTAATGGCGGTAGTAATGTGTTCCTTTTATTGTGAACATTTTGACAAGAATGTTCAAATGCATTCAAAACTTCATCTTTTAGGTTCAAAGATGGGACTCAAATAAATTTAGAAAAGTCATCGATAATGACGAAAACATAATGTTTACCATTTAAGCTTGTGATACTAGATATTTTTTTGGATTCGACTGCTGGGCATGAGCTTCTTGGCTTCATGGATGCTTATTCGGGGTACAACCAAATTCCCATGTTCCCAACGGACGAGGAGAATACCTCCTTTATTACAGATAAATGGCTCTATTGTTACAAGGCTTTGCCTTTTGGATTGAAAAACGCCGGGATAACCTAACAAAGACTCGTTAACAAGATATTTGCCAACCTTATTGGAAGAACCATGGAAGTCTACATAGATGACATGCTAGTAAAAAGTTTGAAGGCAACCGATCATGTTGCCAACTTTAATAAAACATTCCAAATTTTACGAAAATATCGAATGAAGCTCAATCACTTGAAATGTGCTTTTGGTGTATCATCAAGGAAATTTTTGGGTTATATAGTTAACCAAAGAGGCATCGAAGCAAACCCTGAAAATGTCAAAGCTTTAATTGAAATGAGGTCGCCCCAAAAGCTGAAGGAGGTGCAGAGTCTCAATAGGCGAGTGGCAGCCTTAAACCGCTACATCCCCAAAGCAACAGACAAATACCTACCTTTCTTCAAGGTCCTCAAAGGAGGGAACAACTTTCAATGGATGGAAGAATGTAAAGTAGCCTTACAAGAGCTAAAGAAACACTTAGGTCAGGTGCATCTTCTTTCCAAACCAAAAGATCATGAAGTACTGCACCCGTACTTAGCAGTAACTTCCGAGGCTCTCAGCTCAGTTTTGATCAGAGATGAAAATAGCCACCAGCTACCAGTTTATTATGTCAATAAAGCACTCCTAGCAATGGAGACTTGGTATCCAGACATGGAAAAGTTGGCATTTTCCTTGGTAACGACATCCAGAAAGTTGAGGCCGTATTTCCAAGCTCACGGCATCCATGTGTTGACAAATTACCCCCTCGAGCAAATGCTTCAGAAGCCAGATGCTTCAGGGAGGTTACTTAAATGGGCTGTGGAACCTAGTGAATTTAACATTACTTTAAAACCCAAGGCGATCAAAGGGCAAGCCCTAGCAGATTTTGTGGTCGAATTTACCCCTGTTCCAGAAGTTGAGGAGAAAATGGAACCCGGTGAACCCCAAACGTAGAACTTTTCTGTTGATGGGTCCTCTGGAGACACGGGATCGGAAATAGAAATAATCTTGGTCAGCCCGGAGGGACACAAACTCACTTATGTTGTGAGATTTGGCTTCAAGGCCACAAACAATGCAGCAGAATAGCTGGCCTAAGATTGGCAAAGAAATGCAAGAAAAGAGGCTCATCATCAACAGTGACTCCCAGTTAGTGGTTAGTTAGGTTCATGGAAATTTTACAGCCAGAGACAAGTCCATAGCAACATACTTAAAGTTGGTGATGAGCTTCATTCCTTCCTTTGAGAAATTTGAACTAGTGCCGATCCCACGTTCCAGAAATGATCATGCATGTGCACTAGCAAAGTTGGCAAGTAGTAAAGACTCCGAACTGCTCACATTGGTGCCTATTGAACATCTTTCAGACCCTCGACTGACGTAAGTGGGATAGTAGGACACCCCATCTTGGATGAAGCCCATCATATCTTACTTCAAAGATCAGACCCTGCCCTTGGGAAAAGAAGAGGCTCAGGAGCTCAGAATGATGGTCACCCACTTCGTCTTTCAAGACGAGGTGCTATACAAACGTGGATTTTCACTGCCTTTACTGAGATGCATCGGAGGAGAACAAACAAACTATGTACTCAAGGAAATCCATAAGGGGGTTTGTGACAATCACACAGGAGGTTGGTCCCTGGCTTAAAAAGTGCTTAGACAGGGATATTATTGGCCCACCTTGAAAAAGGATGTGCAACAATTTGTTAGAAGATGTGACAAGTGCCAACATTTTGCTACTATACAAAGACAACCTTCACAAGAGCTGAGCGTAGTATTTATCCCCTGGCCGTTTGCAAAATAGGGAATCGATCTAATTGGACCTCTTCCTAAAGGAAGAGGAATAGGAAGAGGAAATGCCAGATTCGCAATTGTCGCCATTGATTATTTCACAAAATAGGTAGAAGCCGAACCACTTGCCAAGATAACTGAGGCCAATACTTCCAAGTTCCAATGGAAGAATATCATTTGTAGGTTTGAAATTCCTCATTCAATTGTATCAGACAATGGTAGGCAGTTCGACAACAAGAAGGTCCGAAATATGTGTGACGAGTTAGGCATCAAGAAAAATTGTTCCTCCCTACATCACCCCCAGGCCAATGGACAGGTCGAAGCTGTCAACAAAACCATCAAGTATACATTGAAAGGGAAACTGGATGCCTCTAAAGGATTATGGGTAGATGAGTTGCCTCAAGTACTTTGGGCTATCAGGACCACGAGTAGAACCGCTACAGAAGAAACTCCATTCTCTATGGCTTATGGTGCAGAGGCTATGAGCCATGTTGAAGTGGGCATGCCATCTCCTCGACAAATGCATTTTAATGAAATAGCCAATGATGAAATGATGAGAAATGAACTTGACCTTCTAGAAGAAAGAAGAGACAATTCCCAAGAAAAGTTGGCCTTGTATCAAAGAAAAATGACCAGATACTATACCTCGAAAGTAAAAAGAGGTCATTTCATGTGAAAGAATTAGTACTTCAGAGGGTGTTCATGTCCTCTAAAGAACATGGCTCAGAAGCTCTAGGCCCAAACTGGAAGGGTCCTTATCGCATATATAAAGAAATTCGACCTGGAACTTATAAAATTGAGAGCATGGATGGAAGGGCACAGTCTCATCCATGGAATGTAGAACACTTGCGTAAGTATTATCAATAATGTAAAGTGTCTAATGTATGTGATTAGTGATTCAATAAAAATAATTTTTTTAAAACATATTATTTATACATTAATGTACCTCCACCAAGGAAGGTGAAACCTTGTGGTGAACCTCTTCGCAAAAAAAAAAAAAAACTTACCTCTAACGAAGAGATACGTACACAATTCGACGAGGCTCCGGATCCAAGAAAGGACCACCTCCGAACTTACCCAACAAAGCACATCTCTCAATTAAAACAGTTTAGGCAAGAAATGTACTAATTCAGAAATAGATAAAGGTAATACTTGCGCTATTATAAAAATATTACATGCAACTGTCTGATGTTATTTAAAGCCTTACATGCACGCCTGATCATCGTGTGCTCGAGTATCTAATTAAACAAGTTCTGAGATAGGAAGATTTTAGCTTAAAATTCATTTTTGAAGTTTAGTTAATTCAAGATCTGAATTATGTTGAAGTCCAGGACCAACAAACACTTGTAAAATATTGCAAGTTCGATTATGTTGCCAAAGTTCATATTGCATAAAGTCTGACCTTGTTACATATTAAGGAACCTCGATGTTCAGAAGTTTATACGTCTGAAATTAATGATAAGTTGATATTACTTTAACTTTGATCTGGTGTCGTGATTGATTGTAAGTAGTTAAGATCATAATGAGCCCATTAGCACAAAGCAGATGTGATAATTGAAAAATATATACACAAGTATTGAATAAGAACTTGTCCATTCATAAAAAGATTTACATCTGGTGGGCCGAAGCTATTACACTTGGCAAAAATGAAAAGATAAAAACTATGTCTTAAGTGGATGGGGGTTGAGGAGCCACAAAAGGTACAAAAGTGTTAGGGGCCACTTCTTCAGCAGCATCTCCATCCAATTCAATTACCTGGGCCCCTTCAGGCGGAGTTTGAGGTTCAGACTCCCCATCATCTTCCTCCAAGAACTCAACCCTTAGTTCGGAGGTGTTGACACCTCTGTTGTGCACCTCCATCCATTCAATGACCTCGGTATAGGCATACCTCCTCCAGTATGCCCCAAAGCATATGCCTCGGTCAGATAAAAGTTGGCCATGAAAGATTTCTCAACACCACTGTTGGCACGTTCAGCATCGCTTAGGACCGTCTCTACCTCCTCGGTAAGGCCAGTCACCTGGGAGGTCAACTCTCCCACCTACCCCTTCAAGGCAGAGTTCTCCTTATTAGCCTTCGTAAAGGCCTCAGCTGCTAGATGTTGATGAGCGTCGGAAGTCTCCACTCACTTCGTAAGAGAGGCCACCTCACTCTGAGACAAGTGAACCTATTTTTTCAACTTCTCAATTTTCTCCATGGCCGAAGCGATCTTTACGGACTCCATTTTCCCCCTTTTGGTCGACGTCTCAGCTTCAACTTTAGCCCTGTTGGCAGCCTCCTCTGCCTGAGAGCCTTTGCTCACAAACTCCCTATTTTTCTTTGGAGGGTTTTAAAGATGGCCTCTACCTCTATAGCAATTCCAAATGACCTTGCTGCCTGAGCCACAATCATAGTGACAACGTCCATAGCATCGCTTGTTTCGACAAAGTTCTTCCATTTCTCAGTTCAAAATCGGTAGAACGTCACCTGGCTGTCTGAACTTCTAGAGGCAAAAGTGCGAGAGCCTCAAACTCAAGCTTGTCCGACCTTCTAGCCAAGGCTGGTTTACCTTGGGAGCGGTCTGAAGTTGTAGAGTCGCTCGAAGTCCTCGACTTCTTGGCAGGTTTCGGCCTCTGGGAATCCGAAGTAGTTGATTGTTTCCGCCCGCCAGAGGCTGCAGCAATCGATGCTGCCAACAACTTCTCCCCAGCATGCACTTCAGAACGATGAGGAGTGAGGTCGTTAGAGCTGTCCACCCCGGTGTTGGACACTATGAACTTCTTGTTAGGCTCCTCGAAGACCACATTGTTCCCCTGTCGACTAAGGGGGCACGCCCTTCCTCCTGAGAGGCAGCTTCCTTACTGACCCTCTGTATTTTATCCCTCACATGCCTTCCTCCGACAGATGAGGGTTTCATGCCTTTACGATCGACTGTTAAGGTAGCGCCAAGATGGTGGCCATATCGGGGGTGGAGGGCCTCCTCTTATCAAAGTTTTCTGCAAAATGAGGGGGTCAGACGTAAACAAGTAAACAAATTAATGATAAGCCAATAAATGAATATAAACTAAGTCATAGCTCTTCGAGCCATTAAACAAAGGTCTTCGTAGAATCACTGGGGCACGACTAGACGCTCGAAGTCACAAGATGAAGAGGGTAGGTGGTAGATTCCCGATAAAGTATCCCAATCACTCTCGTTAAAGTCAAAGCGTTCCACAGACCCTACAAAATGATCACAATCAATTAGTAAGAGTTTCAATAAACTGTAACAAGTAAAGTGCAGAAATAACACTCACTAAGTTCGGAGTAGGAGGTCGAGCCTTTAACACAGTAGACAGTGTCACCCTCACACTCGTGCCATTTCCACCAAACCCAGAACCAAGTCTCCTTCGATCCTTTGATAGATGTAGGGAGGCCAAACACAAAAGGAGAATGTGCTCCCCACGGGCACAAGGAGTACCAACCCTTAGAATTCCCCTTGCCTAAGGACCTAAGCTGATAGATGGTTTGGACGACGTGAAGAGGCATGTCCTCGCCTAAGGAAGCCTCTTTCCAGAGGAAATATGACCCTAATAATTGAGCCCAGGCGTTAAGGGAGAGCTGGGTGGGGGCCGCCCTTACAACCTAAAGACAGCTCGAAAAAAATGATGAAGAGGCAGGCGAAGCCTAGCCTTCAGAAGAAACTCACTGATGGCAACACAATCATGCCTCAAGTAGCAGGCTCGCTCATCAAGAGAAGGAAATATGAGTTCTATGTCATATATGATTCTAAATTTTTCCCTAAGGTTTGCAAGGTGGCTCGGATCTACACAGGATGGAATTTTGGCTGTCCCCCATGCTATAACATCATCTTCAAAACCACCCCCAGAAACTGAGGTGCCTAGGCCAGCCTCAATAGCCCTGACAAGGTCGGATGTGTTCGTAACAGCAAAACCCATCTCGCTCGCCAACTCGCTAATATCTACGTTCCCCCCAACAGATTTCAAATAAGCCATCAATTTACAGATTATCACAAACTTTCACATATTACAAAAATGAAATACTTACTGTTTTCCCAAACAAAATGGAGAAATAGGAACGCTGGAAATTACAGAAGAAAAAAAAAAGAAAGAAGGAAGAAACTTGATAAAACACTTAGAAAAATCTCAATAAAAACTTGAAGATTTCAAAAATTTTGAAGGAGAAAGACAGAGATTCGTGCAAAAGTGGAAAGAAATTCTTCCAAGTGTTTTTGCCTTTTATAGGTAGACCCACTCAATCCCAACCATTGGATCTTGATCCTGGCTATCCGACCATCTACTTAGAAGTTTCCATCTGAATCACTAACCACGTCTAACGCTTTGCCTTCTACGGTCTTGATTAAAATGTCGTTACCACTTGCTCCTATGCGCCTAGAACTCATCAAAATGCGTGGGAACAATCATCATTGTGCATTAAATGTGACGACAATGGCATGTATGGGAAGTTGTACAGCTTCATTTGTTTCTTCTTGGAAATGTACCATGACATCAAATCATTGAGATGCCATAATTAAGGACGCCTCGTGTCTTTCAAAATCAATTAAAAATAATAAATCCCTCGTAATTATCAATTGCGAGGCTATGTGAGCATCAGACCCTCCCCATCTCCTATAGTTCGGATGTATGAAGGAACCTCGGATAAATGAAGGAACTTTGGATATGCGAAGGAGCTTCGGAGAATTAAGCTCAGAGTTGCTCCACTCCAACAACCTCTTTCAGGGAAGATCAGAACGGTAGAATTCTTATCAAGTAAACCACGTCGGATGATGTTCATGGGGGGTCTATGCGAATCAGATGAGCTTTTCCCTATAGCGATGTGAAGGGCTATCTTCCTTTCCTTTCTCTTACATTAAAAGCTTGTCATCTCAAAGATCATGCAACACTTGAAGTCCATGCATTACATAAATAATCATACATAGACTTGGGGAATTATTGTTACGCCTTGCCTCCGAGGCTCCAGGAGAAATTGCCACGAGGACAGCCAAGTAGATAGCGAAGCCATGTTGGGGAAAATCAACGGGAAAGTCATAGGAAGGTCAATGAAGTCAAAATGGAAAAAGAGACAAACACCCGAAGTCTGAAGCTGGTGCCGAACCCCTCCCTCCTAGGTGAAGCACTAAAACTTGAAGCTGAGGCCCTTGAAAGTGTCTGATGCTCCAAAGTGCCAGAAGTCCTTAAACTGACGCTATTCCTCAAAAAAGAGATTTGAAGATATTTAAGTGATTGATGTAACATCTGTAATAAAGTTGTCAGTATGTCTGCCTATTGTATAGGGCGACTGACCCCTTATCCAATGTATTAATTGTATGAATAGGCAAATGTGATGCTTCAATTAGGTAGATAAGGTCACGTGGTTCTGATCCAACGGACACCACATCGGCTAATGTACTATAAATAGGGTCTCCTTCTAACTTAAAAGGGGTTGGATTTTTATGGAATGAAAGGGGATAATCATACGTCCAAAATAGATACTTGAACTCTCAAGAAACTCACGACAAACACTAATTTGATTATCTTATCGGATTCTTGGCATGTTTATCTAGCGTATATTCCAACATACAATATAGCAACTTCTATATATATATTTTATCTATCCTTCCACACATTCCCATCTTATTGCTACATAGATTAAGTTTGACTTCAATCCGGCAATTGTTGTTAGTGCAATTGCTACTGTTCCATTCGTCGAAGCTCGAACATTCTTGTCTCATGCTGCAAAGTACCTCCCGTATCCATTTTTTCATTCCTACCATCGTTATTCCGATAGGAACGTATCGGACTCGTGCTTGACTGGGCTCGACATCTATTGACTCATTTTTTAGGGTCAACACCAGCGACTACGCAGTTGGGGCAGTGCTAGGACAAAGACGTGAAAAGATATTCCAATCAATTCTCTACGATAGCAAGACCCTGAATAGAACTCAACTGAATTATACCACAACAGAGAAAGAAATGCTGGTAGTGGTCTTTGCATGTGACAAGCTCAAATCCTATCTCATTGGCACCAAAGTAATCATTTTCACATATTGTGCTGCAATCCGATATCTATTTGAAAAAAAAAGATGCCAAGCCATGTTTAATCAGGTGGGTCTTGCTATTACAAGAGTTTGATATAGAGATTCAGGAAAAGAAAGGCAGTGAGAATGTTGTTGTAGATCATCTCTCACGGTTAGAGAATGAAAAGGTGGTGGATAATAGTCAAATTCTAGAACCTTTTCCTAACAAGCTTCTTTTAGCAGTTTCATCAAGAACCCTATGGTATGCAGATTTTGTTAACTATGTAGCATGTGGAACAATGCCACCTGACATGACTCCCAATCAAAAGAAGAAATTCCTATATGATGTCAAGTCATATTTGTGGGATGATCTGCTACTATTCAAGAGATGTGCTAATAGAATAATCAGGAGGTGTGTCCCTATGGAAGAAACATAATCAATCATGGAGTATTGTCATTCATCACCTAATGGAAGTCATTTCGGTCCTACAATACTGCTTCCAAGGTATTACAGTCTGGATTTTACTGGCCAACCTTATTCAAGGACTGTTATGCTTTTGTGAAGACATGTGACCATTGTCAGTGCTCTGGGAGCATCTCGAGGTATTTCGAACTCCCGTTAACCAATATACTTGAGACAGAACTATTTGATGTATGGAGTATAAATTTCATGGGTCCTTTCTACCATCCTTCGGCCAGGTATATATTCTTCTTGCAGTAGACTATGTATCCAAATGGGTTGAAGCCATTACTACACCAACTAATGATGCAAATGTAGTTTTGAAGTGTCTACGTAAAAATATCTTCATTCGATTTAGTACGCCTAGAGTAATAGTAAGTGATGAATGTACGCTTTTTTGTAATAAACTTTTCGATTCCCTTTTGGCTAAATACAATGTCAGGCACAAATTGGCACTTGGCTATTACCTTCAATCAAATGGGCAAGCAGAGGTATCCAACGTAGAGATTAAATAGATTTTGGAAAAGAAAGTGAACACCAACCGCAAGGACTAGTTTCACAAGTTAGATGATGTTCTTTGGGCATATCGAACAGCATTTAAAACACCAATTGGAATGTCGCCCTACCGTTTGATTCGGAAAGGCATGGCATCTACCAGTTGAACTACATCATCTAGCTTATTGGGCTTTGAAGAAGTTAAATTTGGACATGAAATTAGCTGGTCCACAACGCTTGTTGCAACTTGACGAGTTAGAGGAGTTCTGAAATGATGCCTATTAGAATGCAAAGATATACAAAGAACGAACAAAGATGTGGAATGACAAGAGGATCCTAAGGAGGGAATTCAAGCCAAGAACAAGTCCTTTTATTCAATTCTCACTTGAAATGTTTCCTTGGCAAGCTTAAATCTCAGTGGTCGGACCATTCGTGGTTCGTAAAGTGTTTCCTTATGGTTCATGGAGCTGGTAAGCAAGGATGGACAACACTTAAAACATTATTACAAGGTGGAAGATCGAGATGTGGAAGAAATTACCCTCAAAGAATAAACCTAAATCCACATCTACGTCTAGTTAATGACGTTAAAGAAGCGCTTTTTGGGAGGCAACCCAGGTTCTACTCATATTTTTATTCATTAGATATTTTTTTTCATGTTAGCGACTTTAGTAATGTTGTTTTATTTTTGCTTTTATAGGTACATTCTCAAGAATGAACGCATCAACCCAAGAGTAGAAATGGGGAAGGGCAACTTCGGAGGCTAAATGAATGTGGAGATTCCTACAACACAAGGTAAGAGCTTTACTCATGGTTTGCACATCTCTTCCATAGAATTTCTTAGCTTTTGGTAGAGATTTCTAGCTTGTTATTGGTACGGTGCTTGAATTGGAGAATTTTGAATGAATGGGTGTATATGGAGGATATATATATTTGCTGAATGTTTGATTTAGGTTAATGCATCCAGGGTGTTTGAGGAATTGCCTAAGTGAATTATTGGAAGAATCTTGCCATTGTGATTTTGAGGTTGATATTTAGGCTTGAATTGTTGGTTAAATTTGGTGTACTTTTATTATACTTGTGACCACATAAGTGAGCTAAGTCACCATGCAGCCAAAAAAGAAGTCTAAGGTCACGAAATCATCTTCTTCTATTGCTACGTATGATCGAAGGCGTTTTGTAAGCATCGCTGTGGAAGAGAGATATCGGCATTCGGTGGTAAACCGGAATTTCATTTCGGAGAAAGGTTTTGAGAAACTATTACCGGAACAAATTCAAAATTTAGGATGTAAAAAGTTTGATTTGCAACCTGTGGCTTACTCTATCTCTCTAGTAAAGGAATTCTATGCTAATGCCAAAGAACACAAAGACTTCAAGGTTTTGGTCGCAATCGTTGGGTTAAATTTGACAGTGTCTCTATTAATGAATCCTACGACATGTAGGATATACCCAATGATGACTATTCTAGATTACGGGATGAGGGAATTGACCCCAATAGCTTGATTCACATACTAGCTTGCGAAGGCACTGAATGGAAACATAATGCAAGTGATGTAACTAACTTTCCCGCAGCCGGTTTGACAGTCAATTGTAAAGTTTGGCACCACTTTATATCTGCCAGCCTAATTCCCAGTAGCAACATCAGTGACAAGAGAACGGGCTACATTGAATTACGCCATCCAGATGGGACACTCTATTGATGTGGGCAAGGTCATTCAAAACAGCATCCTACGCATCCTAGTAAGGCCTGCCATTGGTAATTTGGGACATCCATCCCTGATACATGATTTATGTGTATAAGCGGGTATCGCCACGCGGGAATCTAATGAAGGCTTATACCCTAAGCCAGCACTCATGTGGGATCTCTGGGATAAGCTAGCGGTGCATCGACACATGGCCAGTTCATCTCAACCATCGTAACCAGCTGCACCTACTCATCCACCTTTACAAAATGGTGACCCTATAGAGAATATACTTTAGCGGCTTGAGACAATGGACTTGCGCATGACCCATTGGCAAGATGGCATTCAAGAACGAATGGACCAACTACAAAGTTCCATGTATAGCCAATTTCAATATCAAAATGATTGCATTGTAGTCATAGCCTCTGCATATCCCGAGATTGCATTCCCTCCACCACCAATGTTCCCATCTCAGTCCCACCCTCCAGCTCCACCGGACGACAATTAGGACATCTAATGTCCTCACTGAGGTATTCTCTCCTCTTTTCTTTCATTTTCACATTGAAGACACCGTGTTACTAAAGTTTGGGGGTATGTTATTTTTGTGTGCTGCGAAGTTGATAAAAAAAATTTGCATGCTTGTGTGGGCTGGATAACATTGTTAGCAATGATGCATATATTTAGGAACATTAGTCGGTTGTGAATTATGAATAAGTTATGTGCTTAAGTTAAAGTCTTACTTATCCTTGAAAACAATTGTGACATAAATGCATGTGAATTATGTATAATGTTGGACAGGAATAGGTCGATTCATAAATGATATAGGTGAAATTAGTGACCTTAGAATCTTGATCCAAACAACCTCTAAATAAAAAAAAATTTGCATCCCGTAACCAATTTTAGGATAGTTTGGATAGTGGAACTGTTGTAGAAAAACATGGATCTAGATGTGGATTCCATGTGTGCTAAAATTTGTGTTGACTATTGAGATCAATAGGATGAAAATTGGGTGAAAACCTTAAGTTAGGAGTAAAATTTTCAATAATTAGTGTTTAATAAGGGGCATTGCACTATCATAGTCTTAAAAAAATGGATGACTATAATAATCTCATTGTGAAATATTTATTCGTAGCCTTTATGACTCGAGTGAATAAGTATGGAAGAGTTTAAAACATGATACCCTAATGTCATCTGACTTGGTAGTTATCGGCCTAAAGCTCGCTACAAGGGTCATTTAGAAAGCTTAATGGGTAGATGTCCACACAAAGGGTGAATAAAAAATACTTATAATTGAAAAAACTGGTGCTTAAAATAGCAGACGCACCATATACCTTGATTAGCCCCGAACACTCATTTTAGAGGATTAAG